>JAQQSK010013868.1:0-11333 GCA_028658325.1 Potorous gilbertii
TTGGAAGTTACCACAGAGGCTAATGGAATAGCTATAGTTAAACTGGAATCCCCTCCCTAAAATTCCTGACCTGAAGGTCCCAACGATGAAAAACTATTTCCTTCAAAGGTCACCCTTTTCACTTTTTTAACGGTTTCAATCATTCAGATTTTTTTTCCTTATGTTGAATTGATACTATGTTTCTAATTTAAACCTACTGTTCCTTGGTCTCTGTGCTAAACATAAAAAGTATAATTCCTCTTCTACAAGATAGTTCTTCAAATATCTGAAGACAAGTTTAAGATCCTCCTTAAATCTTCTCTACTCCAAATTTCTCCTTCAACTGCTTCTTTAAGTATAGTTTCTAGTCGGCTACTTACCTAGTAGTTGGTCAGGGATAAGAATGCAATCTAGGGACATGGGACAAGTTGTGAAACTAATTGTCTCTTAACGGTGATCGAATCAGTATCTCTGACTTCCTTATGACCATGCTCCTACCGACAGTCAAAAAATAATATTTAGGGCTTGTAGGATGATATACTAATACCTTGTGGGCAGAGCTGGGAAATGATACAGCCATTTGAAAAGCAATTTGGAATTATGTAAATAAAGCACTAAAAATGTCAATGTTCTGTAAGCCAGAGACTCCTTTACTGTGCTTATATTCCAGAGAAGCTATCAATAAAAAGAAAGTTCCTGTATATTTCAAAATATTTTAGCAGCAAAGAATTAGAAACAAAATAGATATCCATCAATTCATGAATGGATAAACAAATTGTGGCTTGTGAATATAATGGAAATGTAAGAAATGATGTGTATGATGAATTCAGAGATGCATGGAAAGATCTATATTAACTAATGCAGATTGAATTAAGTAGAGCCAAGAAACAAGATAAGCAATAACTATAACAATGGAAATGAAAGAATAATAACACACCAAAAAAAATATAAATGTAACAAAATAACAAAGATCAAACAGGACTCAAATGAAGAGATATGAGCGGACACCCCCTAACATCCCTTTGTAGAGATAGGAGATCCACAGGTGTTACATATCAAATATGTCTTCAGACTTTTTCTATATACCAATCAGTTACGTTAATTTCTTCCCTCTCTAAAAAATATTATTTGTTATATTGTATGGCTTTCTGGGAATGGTTGGTGGTGGGGATACTTGGTATAACTATGATGATGTGAGAAACAGAAGATAAAAATTTTAAAAAACTTTTTTAAAAAAGAAACATTTAACAAATGTCCACAATTTCCAACCCTCTCATTTTACAAATAAGGAAACCAAGGCCCAATGAGGTTAAGTGATTTGTCCAAGCTCCTAAGTTTAGTTTAGTAAGTAAGAAATGTTACATAGATTTGTTTGGTTACCCAGTAAGCAACTCTGATTTTCAAAAATATAGAATATGTAACCAGGAGCTATATCCATCGCCCTCAACTGTTTGGGCTCTCCTCACTCTCATTTCCAATGAAAAATTAAATTGAGTAAAAATCCTGCCTGACCACACCTATCTCAATTCCATAGGGTTGGCTCAAGGCAGTATCTTCCATTCTAACCACCACTTTCTCTTCTGACTTCCCAACTTTCCTTCCCCTGGGTTCAAGTCAAAGAGACTTAGCTGTGCTCTAGGGCTAAGCCAAGGCCACAATTACAACATAGGACAAATGAAACATTCAGAGTGGCAAAAAGAATAATCCATGGTTGCATTTAGAGATTATGTCTCTTAGGGAGAATTATAAAGTTGCTAATACAAATAGAAAAAAAAATATCACTGTATTCTTGCCCCTAGGCAGCACTTACCAACCAAGCTGGAAAAAATACTCCTTAGTCAGATACATACTGTGAAGGAAAAATATTCGGTGCCTACATACTGGGCATGAAAAAATCAAAACCAAAACAAAGAGAATAATTGGAATCCATTCCATCATTTCTCTAGAGGAAACAGACATAACAATATTATTGAAGTCATAGAAAATAGCTTAAAGGGAAAATATTAAACATTTGGGCTTAAATATTCTTCTGAAATAATCGGTGGGGAAAAAGTGTTCTGTCAACCACTTAAATTTTGCATTTGAGAACATTTCGTTAAGGATTGAGTTTGCCTCCCCTTTTAGTCAATGCTGTCCACTCTACCCCTGAGAAGATGAAACCTCTGACTAGTTGGGCATACTCAATACCCTCACACTGCCCTGCTGGTGTTGTTCTCTGTTAACTTTTCTTTTCTATCTCTCTACTCTTAGCTGTTGTTTTTTGGGACAGGAACAGGTGCCTCCCTCTTTCCTACATAATCCTCTGTCTCTGGGACTTCTTCAGTGTCACCAGCTCAATTTCACCTTCTTGTCCAAATCTCCATTTTAAAACTGTCCAGTCATCCATAAGCATTTTAAATATATTTTCCAGGAGACTTTACAATTGGTACCGAGAGACCTGTCCTAACTGTGGGGATCTGTCTCTGGAGTGCTCCAAAAATATTAGAGAATATGAATAAATATTAACACTCATTCATAATTCTGATACAACTACAGGGAATGCAGGGACAAAGAACCAAGAAAAAAATCTCCTGTTTTCCTAGCAGCTTTTTTCTTTCTTTAATTCAGTGAATTTTTTTATGACTTATTGATTTTTTTTGACAATGCTTTCACTTCCCAATACCAGTCTTCATTAAAATCCTTTCCCAACACATACACAAAAATGCAAAATAATCCTACATATTGAACACACCTAACACCATATGTTTTATTCTGCTCTCCACTAGCTCTCCACTGAGAGAAGAAAGGTGTTTTTCATGCCTGCTCTTCTGGAATCAAAAGTGATCATTGCATCGATCTGTTTTGTAGTGTTGCAGCATTTTCTGTTACATTACTATGTTCATTGTTTATGTTGTTCTCTTAATTTTCTTTTCTCCACCCTGCATCCAATTGCACAAATCTTTCGATCAATGAATTGCTCTTACTCATTTTTCTTATGACACAACAATATGCTTCTATATTCATATTATACAATTTGTTCAACAGTTCCCCAATAGATGTTGGATCCTTTGTTTTTGCTTACATGATGAGGGCTGCTATGAACAGGACCTCTCTATCATTTACTTCCTTAGGATATATGTTCCAGGAGAGATTTTTCTCACATACTTCCAAATTGTTTTTCTAAACAATTAGAGAAATTGACAGCTCCACCAGCAGCCTATTAATGTGCCTATCTTCCCATATCCCTCCAACTGTAATGAAGGAGACTTGGTTTTTCCTTATCGATTAATTGAGGTCTTCACAGAAAGTTAGTAGCAGATAGAAGAGGTAATGAAGTATTTATATATTAAGAGAAAGTTCAAAGACAATATCTCAGTCCAATTATTTTTTATAAAGTATGAAGGAGTTCTCTCTAATATAATTAGGGTCATTAGTTGGCCATAGATTAGCCATATACCTATTGACTTCTAAAATGCTAAGCCAATCAGCCCAAGAAAGCATTGGAGGTAGGGAGAAATTTTGTGAAAGAATATGGTGGAGAAAGAATTTTTCTCCTCCTCTCCTCTCCTAATCAATCCTGGTGTCTTGAAGCAGAGCTACTCTTTCAGCAAGAGGATGGTATACACCAGGGATCATCAGTAGACAGCTCTACAGACACCAGCAAGATTCAGCAGGGAATAGAGAAGCACAGATATAGACAATTGGGAACAGGAAGTACTTTCAATGAGTGTAACCTCTTGCCAAAGAGAGTGAACTATGGATTTAAGAGAAATAGTAGAGTTGAGCTGAAAAGAGGAGTAGGTCCCAAGAGTCCAGTTGAGTGATCTACTCAGCAGAAACACTGCAATCAAGAGGAAGCAGTAAGAGCACAGGGTAACAGAAAAGACACTAAGGTCAACAGTGGTGTTAAGTTATCTTGGCCAAACATGTTCCCTATGCATGTACCTTACTAGCAACATATTCTTACATTTGTGCCCTTACTTCCCACTGACGTGGTGTGGTGATGTGCTTCTCTTCTTCAATTCCCTCCGTCATTGGTTACTTCCTTTTTATCCTCTTTGCCAATATGTCAGACTTGTGTCGTTTCAGTTCCCATTTCCTGTTTGTGATTTGTAATATTTTACATGATTGTTGACAATTTTTACTTCTTCAGAAAAATATTTGCTCCTATTTTTGACTTTATGTTACATTATGTCAATGTAGTGCTTTTTCACACAGACCAGCATTTCTTAACCTTTTTCCACTCGGGAGCCCTTCAGTGCTTTCTAAAACTGTAGGTTGTGACCCCATAGACTATGTAGCTCTCTGACAGAAAATGAAGAATTATCTAATGACTTCTGCCATGGTTTTCCTAACCGTCCATAGCATTTTCCAAAACTAACCATTGAGACAATAAATTCATAGCAACATTAATAATAGGTCAAACCTTTACCCCTTGGGCCTCAGTTCCATCATCTACAGAATAAATCAGTTGAACTAGATTACATCTTCCAGTTTGACATTTTAATATCTTAAGCTTCCAAATGACAATTTACAAAACAAGTTTTGTCCATTTTCTCAGGAACTAGTAAAAGAGGGTTATACATCCTTCAGCTGCTCCTGCAGGCGCCATGGGCACAGCTACTGAAGACCTGGAGAAGAAAGTTCTTATCACCCAAGTGGCACTGTCACTTTTAAATAGTCCAGCATCAGAAACTCATATGATTGTGAGAATGAACTGTCAAATATGGTCCCTATACATGTGCCACACTTTACATTTCATCTGCATGTATACAATCATATCATGTATAAAGTGAGCTCATTTTTAACAAATGGATTTCTCTCACTATGGGAGAAATGTGTCCCTGGTTCTGTGATAGTTTCTCAGAGTTTAGACAAAGCCATAAGAACAAGTCCCTACCTCTGTAAAAACAAATTCAAAGTCAGCCATGAGGGTGATGTGCCACTTCCCATTCTCCTTCCTTTGCCCATTAGCCAATTAAAATATTCAGATGCCCTATAGCATAGATCCTGCAGCGGTGGTATCAGATAATTCCTTCCTTCCAGATAATTCATTGTCCTCAAATCTTTCGGGAAGTGAGGAAAATTAGCATATTTGTGGGGTTTTTAGTGCAAAAGAGGAAAGCTTGGAAGCCAGCCTTGGAACTACCACACCCCTGCGACATACCTCCCCTGACTGACCAGTTCTGATGCAGACTTGGAGATTAAGAACATCTGTATCCAGCTCTTTTGAGTCTTAAGTGGACTGTAAAGAATAATTTCCAGTTATAAGGATTCACATGTTTTGTGAGTGGGACCTCTCTTTTTCCTTTCTAGGATAAATGGTCAGAGCTTGATAGAAGGTCAGATGTTAATTCACCTGAGAAAGAAGCAGGATGTCTGAAGCTGCTACACATTAAGAAAAATCAAGTGAATCTGTCTTGACCACGGAGAGATCTCTGTTCAGACTAGGCAGAAAGCCTGAACTCATCAACAGCTTCTTTCTTGCCTAATAATCAAGAAGTAAAACTCTGAAGGAATGCAGGAAGTCCATAGATCCTGGCTATCATGGCAGTTAGCCTGAGCCACCCATAAGCTCTGATCTAGGGCTTCAGGCTAAGTGCTTTGACAATGCTGACAGCCAGCCTAGGGCAGAAGTAGATTCTTTCTTGTCCAGTACTTTAAGTATGGAAACGTCTGGTCAACAGAGCACTCTACAGAGCCAAGATATAGCAAAAGACAGCCTGAACTGGAGCAGTATCTAGAGAAGGTCTTGGAAGTATGTCAGGTTATCTGACCACTCAACTACATAGCTATCTGTAACAGAAAGCTCAGAAACAGAGGATCAAAATGAAAGACCATTTAATCTTAGCCTAGGAGTATTCTAGTTGACGTTTATTGACCAGGTCTTGTGGTTATGACTAAAGAGCAACGTGCCCTAAGAAGAGACACATTTTGGCCACTATAGCATCTCAGACTGTAGCTGAGTTGTCTGTACTGGTGTAGTAGGCCTAGTTATGTTCATAGAATCAAAATAAGAGTGGTCCTGAGAGTGGTGGCACAGTAGAAATTATGTGGAAGCAAGAAACCAAGATTATAAAGAAAATAAGGATCAAGTCCAAGAGATATGCACCACTCACTTGAATGACCATGTCTGGTCAACTGCCATAGAGGCCCTGGGTTTCCATGATACCTGGGGCGAAATAAAAACAGTTGTAGGCAAAGAATAAGAGCTTCTCCAACCTGATGAGCTCCTTGCCCCTTCATAGGCTGTTGTCATCAGAAATTTCCAGAACACCTCACTGAAGAATAGGAATTCTTCACAGGAAACCACAGTCACCTTTTCACTTAATATACCCTTGTATGTCTCTTCCACAGGAACAGTTTTTTAAAAAGTGATAGCAGACTGCTATCTTCCTGAGTGCTCTCTCTTACCAAATCCAACACCCAAAGGGTGCTTAATCTCAATTCAGTTGTCACTGAGGAAATGAGTCATCAGAGGAGACTGCAAGACCAGCAGATATCAGCAGAGAAACAGACTTATAAATAAGCAATATTCTGTGGTTTTGTGAATTGTTATCCACTCAGAGAAGCATCTAGAAGACCTAACAACTATGAGATGACAATGCTCATAATTCATCTTGCATTTGGACTCTGTGCTGAATAACTTCCATAAGGAAAATGCCCAAGCCAGTCATTTCCTTCATCAATTCCTCTGTGGGTTCTGCTCTTATCTCTCTGAATTTCTTTCTTCACCAGCAGCAGCCTTCTTACTCTGGAAGACCACACTGCCCCATAGTCTCTTCCTTTGGTTGATCAATTCCTCCTGGAAACTCCATTTTAAGAAAATTAGCCAGGCCAGTCGGCCATCTTCACTCCTTTATTCCTCTCTTGGCTTTGCTCCTGACTCTTTAGACCTCTTTCTTCATTAAGACCTCACACAATACCTTCATCCTCCCCTCCTTTACTTTTTAACTGGGTTGTCTTTTCTCACTGGAATGTAAACTCCTTAAGGTTATCTTTCTTTTCACTTTTATCTGTATTCCCATTGCTTAGCAAAGTGCATAGAACATAGTAAATTTGTAGTAAATACTTGTTGATTGTGTCATAAACCTTTTGGGTTGTGTAAACATTTTGACACCTCTTACTCAACAATACAAAAAAAGCCATTGTGTTATGTATAAAAAATAGGAGTATGGATCACAAGTCTCTGAGAAGAACCTGAACTCACTGCTAAATAAATAATGACAAACAAGAATGCTCTTGAGTTTCCAAAAGATCATGACATCTTATGCAAATTGGAGAAAGAAAGTCATCTAATCTTCATACTTTTTTGGAGAGTTGAAGGCAGGAAATTCATCTGCTATGCTGACTATTTCATCATCAAATTGGCTTTTACTTCTGATAGCACCATCATGACAACTATTGAGATTTTCAAAACAAGAATCTTAAGTGGAAGAAATTCATGGAGGAGATGCCTATGTACTCCACTGTTGGTGACAAATTTCAATCTCCCAATGACCGCTTAGAAAGCCATGGCTCAAGTCTGGAACAGTTTTTTAAAAACTGATCTTTTATTCCCAAGAAAAGGCAGCAGCTGTGGCCTTAAATACCTACCATGTAGAACAAACTAACCAGCTTCAACAGTGGGTGGCAGATAAGCTCCTCATCAGTGCCAGAAGGTTTCATGTCCAAACTGCATAAGCAAGGGAGGACTAGCCAAGTGCAGTTTGGGGCATCTGCTTCTGAGGGTAAGATAAGCTTCAAAGGTATGTACATCAATAAATGAACCAGTAAGACTGCATTATCCTATCTGTGGCTGTGGAACCTGAGGAGAGGCTATCTATTGTTTGAAACCCTAAGGTCAACTCAGTCCCCTCCTTGGTAACTGAACACTGAACATATGTATATACATAATACCCTCTTCCAAATGACATGTGGAAGAGATCCTAAAAAGCCATTCTGTAACCTGTCCAATACACAGATTATCCAGTTCACATGCTAGAAATTTTCCCTGAAATACATGGCCATTATTCAATGCTCACTAATCCTGGCTACCAACAGTATCACTGTCAGTTCTACCAAGCAGTATCTGAAATATACTTGAGTGATGGTGACACTCCATCATGTCTGTCAGCAGCACACAAAGTCCAAGCTGACTGAACTGAACTATGGGATATACTCTAGGAAATCTAGGCCCTGTCGTGAGCTCAGTTAATAATAACTTCTTTTTCTTCTAATTGCAGTAAGGTTGCACAGTGGACAAAGTCATGAGTCAGGAAGACCTGAATTCAAATCCTGCCTCAGACACTAGCTGGGCAAGACACAGGCAAGACACTTAAACATCTGTTTGCCTCATTTTCCTCACCTGTAAAATGAAAATGATAACAGCACCTACTTCTCAGGGTTGTTGAGAGGATAAAATAATATTTGCAAAGCACTTTGCAAACCATAAAGCACTGTATAGACACTAGCTACTGTTTTTATTGTTTTTATGTAGACATCAGACCAGAAGATGGGATGAAGATGAGTCAACTGCCATCCCAAAACCCTCCCTGGTCTTTATTATGGGATTTCCATGTAACTTTAAGAGTATAGTCCAAGAAAGCCCTTTCATCCCCTCCACTGTCAGTTCTCCACTTAGTACTTCACACATAACAGATGGCATCAGAAACTGACATCATTTAGACTACTCTGTGCCTCAAGAGATCTATGCATTATCCTGTGTCTAACAAGGCCCTACCTTGGTAATGATACAAATGGACAACATTCCAGACTCCTAGATACATGAAAGCATCCCAGTGAGGCAGAGACAACTCCCCCGTGCCAGGAGCAGCATACCCACTGGGATTCCCTGCACCATGCCAACCCGTACAGCTACCACTGTTACCCCTTAAGGAACAATCCCATACAGACATGTAATGAACAAGTCATGGTAAAGAACATGCTTGAAAAAATAAAACAGCTTAGGAAGTATCCATTGGTCAGGATAATGTGGCCAAAAAAAGGACTTTCATGTGATCCCAGAATACTGGCAGCAGACCCATAAGAACCTCTGCTATATTTTCTCTTTCAGCTCTTGCCTCTCACTAATGGAGCAGTCTTCACATGACCAATATGCAGCAAACAGCAAATATAATTGTGGACAAAGGTCAAATTGAGTTCAACACTATAACTGAAGCATAAAATTGTTTCCTTTCTCCAGAAATGAACTATCTTGAAGGAATGAGTTTGGGATAAGGTGGTAAATTATAGGAAATACTGTCAGAAATTACAGTATCAATGTTTTGTTACAAATTATATGGACAAAGAAGTGTATCGCTAATATATTTGTAACTCCTCACTTGCACTTGCACTCATGTGTGGGATAGATAGTGAGAGGGAGCCACTCTAAGATTCCAAAATAAACAGTGGCACCACATTCCTAAAATTGTAGCTCAGGAGCCCTAGCTATTGGAGATTATTTTCAATTGTCAGCTAGTAAACACTAATGTAGCATAAAAGGAATGTAGTAACATTCTCCTCCTAAATCTAGGAAGCACTTTCCTACTAATACACATGGTGTCAATGGGAGTAGGCACAAACCAAGTATGGCAATAGTAAGTTATACATGTAGAGAACACATATTCCCAAGGCAATTCTTTTCTTACAGTCCTTCCTGAGAACTGCTTCTCTGTGGAGTGAGTAACTCAGCTGGGCTCCTCAAGTCTGCTCCTCTTCTCAGCTTGACTCAGCTGCCAGGACTACTGCATACTCTCTTACCTCTTTAACCAGCTCTCTTCTTTGCTACCAGAGATCTTCCTTCTGGAAATTGCTTCCTTCCTTGAATGTGACCTCTCTGTGTCTGTTCCCTCCCTATAACTGCTCAACTCTCAGACTTCCTCCTGCTCAAATTTGGTATCTGTAATTTGGCATGTAGCTCTCCTCTTAGACACCATGGCTAATGGGGAAAGGGGGGCAGAAAGGGAAAAAAGAAAATCCATTTTACACCCCCTCCTCACTTTCTTGTGATAATGGGGGGGAGGGGTTTAATACTCCACAAAACTGGTTGCTGTCTTGACTGCACCAGAATTTCAAACTATTGGACTAATTCCAGGGCATGACAGATTCCATTTTATAAAGAGCTTCAGGAGCATGGCTATTTTTTTTTTCCAGTCAATGACCATCTGCCTTTCCAATTCAATCAGAGAACTCCTTCATTTTTCATAAAGGGATGATAGGACATAAACATGTCTGTCCTTCTTTGGCATATAAATACCTAGCTAATGGTTAGCTAACTGCTCCTTGCTTTCTATAATTAGGATCAACTAACTAGGAAGGAAAAATAAATGCTCTCCACTGCATATTGAAAATAAGTTGGAAGAGCACCAAAATCAGATTGTATTGTACATATGTTTAACCTTTCAGAAAAAAAAAATTTAACTTGGAATTTTTAAAGCTATTTGAAAGGAAACGCATATCTTATTGCATGAATAACTAATCAATGATTATCTCCAATGAGCAAGAATTACAGGGTCACCTTTAATCCTTGCACACTATGAACACAAACCTAGCAATTATGTCAGAAGTATGGGTTCATTTCTTATGAACTTAGAGAAATATCACCAATTTGGCTAGCTCATGAAATGAATCCTAGAGGAGCAATGGATCTAATGGTCTGCTTTCCATTCCCAAAGAGCTGATTTTCAAATCACCTTGACCCCTTCTCCCATCTTGGTGGCTCCCTCTTGAACATACCAAATGTTCCCTCCCTGATAATATAAAGACTTCAGGACAGTGACATCTAAAAGTTCTGATGGAGCTTATTCAGATGCAATATATTTTATACAAATAACTAACCCAGGCAAAATTGCCAGTGTGTTTTAAAATCATTGTTGAGATGGCACTAACTTTTAATGGATCTTCATGACTTTTGTTTAAAACAAATGTCCCTTTTGAAGAGTTTATTACATCACTAAGAAGCGAGGGTACCCTCACTTAGTACAAATGTTTCTGTAATGGGGCCAACATGCACACCATACATATGCTGAAGTTTCATTACATAATCCCCAAACGGCTGGTAGTCATTAAGGCAATAAAACTTTGTGTTTGTAATTAGACAGAGTGCAAGGAATGGACCAAGATCTGTTCAAGAGAACTTCGCTAGAATAATGAGATCCCATTCACTTAAGTCCCTCCTGGCCAGTGAAACCTAACATGAAGTAAAAAAAAAAGGAAAATAATTAGGTTTCCAATAGAATGAAACCCCTATTAAAGTACTTAACCCAATCTGGCAACTATTAACTGTGCAGCATTTGTTTTTGGAAATATGCTGTCACTAGAGCTGGAACAGAACAGAAAAACATATGGTATGAACATGGCAACTCTTCTGCTAGGTATTACAGTTCACAGAACAA
>JAQQSK010013869.1:0-11333 GCA_028658325.1 Potorous gilbertii
AAATAATTAAATATATAAAAATAATTTTAAAAATAAAGTTCATCCTATGATACAGTATCTGTTTAGTGAGATGTGACTCCTGAGAAAGAAGTGGAAGAGGAGAGACAATGCTAAGAGAAAGACAAAGAATGGACTTTGAATAGTAAATGAGCCAATGGTCCAGCATATCTTATATACCCAGCTACTTCATTTCCTGAAACTACTAAGAATCTTTGAGATGAGAAAGTTCTTTCTCCAGTTGAGGTAAGATTTCATTTTATTCTTGTGTCTCAGAGGTCCTTCACTCTTGTGTACTCTGTTTTCTAATCTAATCTGTAGGGCTATACTAATTAATGTTTTCTTTGCATTGGATGGTAAATGTTTGTTTGCTGATTGTCTTTTGTGAAATGTGGGGGGTAGAAGGAAAAGGTAACTTTCCTATTACCCTCCAGTTCTAAGGTAGAACTACTTCCTCTCTAGAGAGACCAGGGAAAGTGATTTTTATCCTTGAACTCCCCACAAACTGCACTCCTATACTCCAGATATATGATTGTGGGCTACAGATGATAGGTAGCTAGCCAGACTGCTGAGTATAATATTTTTGGTTATAACCCTAATTCTTTTGCTCTTTGACATTCCAAAACTTGCAGTCTTCTAGTGTTGCAGCTTCTAGGATTTGGGTGATTCTAATTGTGGCACTGACATATTTAAAATATTTCTTTTTCTTGTTGCTCATAATATTTTATCTTTAAGTTGGAGGATTCAGAATTTGACCATGATGTAAGTTTTCTTCATAGGATCTCTTTCAGGTGGTGTTTGGTGGATTTTTTCTATTTCTACCTTCCTTTCCTGTTTTAATATTTCAGGAAAAATTTCTTTAATTATTTTCTTTATATCAAGATTCTTTTTTTGATCACAGCTTTCAGGTAGTCCAATTATTGCTATATTTTCTCTACTTGATCTGTTCTCCAGATCAGTTGTTTTTCTTATAAGATGTTTCATATTCTCTTCTATTTCCATTTTTTATATTTTATTTTATTGTTTCTTTGTCTCTTATAACTTCACTGGCTTCCTCTTGCCCAATTCTAATTTTGAAGGAGTAATTTTTTCCCTTAATATTGAAGATCTCCTTTTCTTATTTATTGATTTTCTTTTAATAATCTTTCTGATTTTTTTAATTATTGTTTTTAAAGTTTTTTTCTTCTATCTCTCTCATTTTGTTTTTAAAGTCTTTTATTAAAGTTCTCCTATGAATTCTTTTTGGGTAGGGGACTATTTGACACTACTCTGTGGGGTAGAAGATTCTTTCTTTACTTCAGTATCCTCCTCTGAAGAGGAATGTTGGTTTTCTCTGTTCCCATAGTAACTTTCTATGACTGGATGCTTTGTCCTTTGCCTCCTCATTTTTTATAATTTATAGCAGTTTATTTTTTGTAATCACCTATAGTCCTGAGGTTTGGGAAATGCTGCCCCTGGCCTCAGATCCTCCCTCGGTTCTCCCCTCTGGCCTGGACCCTCTTGTAATTGCCCACACCCAGAGGTGTTCCTGCCCCACGGCTTCTGTCTGCACTCATTGGGCATGCGCTGGTTCCTTCAACTCAGCCAGGGCATTGTCTGGGCAGCAGAGCTGGGGCTGGTGTTTCTTGTCAA
The DNA here is from genome assembly GCA_028658325.1 of Potorous gilbertii. Lineage (NCBI taxonomy): Eukaryota > Metazoa > Chordata > Mammalia > Diprotodontia > Potoroidae > Potorous > Potorous gilbertii. Next base: position 1,630 of record JAQQSK010013869.1, read on the forward strand.
CAGATTCCCTCAATCTCCCCCTGTTCAGACTCCCAGAAGAGGCCATCTCTCAACCCAGCTAGCCCCAGGGTTTGCTGTTTGTAGGTTCAAAGAAGCTAGCTTCAAGGTGTTTACTCTTCACCAGGGCCAACCCAAGAAGTCTTGGGATTTTTCTTTACATCTTCTCTCCTTGCCTGAGGAGGGCCACAGTTCTACCCCAACTCTTGTTTATTTTTAACCACTCTATATTTGCCCTGAGGTCGTATTTTTTTCTCCTTTGTAGGGGATATCTGGAGAGATTGGGGTTTTCTTCCCAGAATCCTCTCTCCTATTCTTTTCTTTGTAGCTTCTTTTGCAATACAGTTAAGAGTGAAGAAGAATTGAGAGTGTGTTTTAAAATTCTGATTATAGCTACTGTACCACCTAGCTGCCTCAATTAAAATAAACTATCATTTCTAGGTGGTACATCTCCACTTTAGTAGAGATCTTCTAGTACAGACCTTCCAGTGTCTCAAAATCACGCGGTTACCAAGGCATTCACCATTTGCAAATTAATATTATTGTATTGATTATTAATCAGCATCTAGTTTGTCTAGAATATGACATTTTGCTGAGACTGAGGAGTTGGTACTTGAAGGATTATGCATTTATCAAAGGAGAGATGTTTATCTAGTAATCAAATAAGAGTCAAGAGAAAAGATATATTTCAAGAAATTTTTTTGAAGTAAAAACTAACCAAAATGGATGCAAGGAAAGAAATATTATAATTCATTTAAGAAAATTTAGCAGGAAAATTAATCAAATTTGACTAGGATGAAGGATAGTGAGTCAGTATTCCCTCTATTTTTATTGCATTCTTCATTCTCAAAAGGTTTTCCACCTTTTTATTCCACATTTGTCTCAAGTTTTCTTTACTGTTATGCTAACCATTCTTTCCCCTTTCTTATACGTCTATTCATTTAATCTTTTCTATCATTTTCTTAGTTTCTTTTCTTCTGTTTCTCTGATTGTAGAACAATAAATAATTTTAAGGTCAGAAAGAAATGATAAAAAATATGGCATCTTGGATAATAGGAACATGATTTCTTTTTATAAAAAAAAATCTGCCAAAAGAATGATTTTGAATTTAAGGCAAACTTTTTTGTTGTTTTCCAAGAACTTTTAATGTACTTTAAGGGTATTTTTCAATGAAAACATTATAATATACAGTAGAAAAATAGTAGTAATCCTGTCAGGAGGATTTGTACATCTTATTAGTTCTGTTGTAAGAATTTAGGGCAAGGGAAAAAATGCTCTCATTAGAGCATGAATATAATTTTATTCATTGAATATTAATGAAATGTATGTGAAAGATTTTATTAGCTCATGGAAATGTTATCTAAAATCATAGTATAAGTGATATATCCAACATTTCACTGATATCTTTGGGGGTTTTTTTAAGATCTTTTTTTTGGTTTTATTTTGTGAGATTTCTTGTGTATAAAGGTCTTCTAAAATCTGGTAACTCATCTATAATTCCTAGCTCTTGAGAGTTACCTTGGGTACTAGCCTGTTAGCATACTTGCCCATGTTTACCAGAGGAAAGATTTGAACCGTAGTCTTGTTCCCAAAGTAGGAAGACTTCTGTATACTATGCATAATGAATACTTCTCATATATTTCTCAGAACACTCATTTTCCTATGGAGACAGCTCTATTTTCTTCTATGTTTTTTTCTGAAAGAAAATCAATTTGTTGGACAGATGAAGGGGATATAGTACTTAAGAATCTGAAAATTTTCCAGATTAAAAATTACTCCTGATTTTGCAAATAGGTCTTGTTGCTACTTTCTTAAGTATTGTTAATAATGCAGAATTTAGATGTTTATTTTTTTAAGAGTACGGGAAGTAAAAGGACATTTATCTTGACTCTGTCTGGTCATTATGTCTTAAAAACACAATGGAGACATAACCTCTTGCTCAGGAATGGGGAACCTCTGGCTCTGAAAACACATGTGGTCCTCTATTGAGTGTGGCCTTCAGACTGAGTCCAAGTTTTACAAACAAATACCTTTATTAAGAGGATTTGTTCTGTGAAGTTTGGATTCAGTAGAAGGGCTGCACTTGAGGACCTAAAAGGCCACACATGGCCTTGAGGCCACACATTCCCTATCCCTATCTGTTTACTACCTTACATAGTTTTATTTATGTCTCAAAAAGTAAATAACTTTCTCATATGATGATTTAAAGAAACAGAAACCTCTAATTCCTTCATATGCCTTCAAAAATGGGTCCCCCTATAATTTTGCATTGGCCTTATGATGGAAAGAGAAAATACTTGTCTTATTTAACATTATTTAAAGTCATGCTGTTTTATCATTGAATATGTGAATCTTAACTATTCCCTATGAGTTTGGAAGTTATATAGGGCTGATCTTGAAATTTATGTTGTTGGGCTAAATTATTTTCTGCAATTTATTGGGAACAACTGAAGACCTCATTATGAGTTAAAGAAGGACAGACTTTCTTATCCTTTTAAGAAAGCAAACAACATAACAGTCAATCTATAAAGTGAGCTTTTTTGCTCCTTTGAACTGTTATGTATCTGGAAGAGGTGTAAAAGTGCACAACAAGCTTTCTTTATACCCTGAGACTTTTGAAGATATCAGCACAGCGCCCACAAAGGATATAACAGCTCTCCAAAGGCTGTAGGTTTGTTACAGAAAAAAAAAATCTTCAATTTTTGTTCAGTTCAAAAAGATGGCAACAAGTTGCTACTGTGACACTGCTCACGGTACAGCAGACTATTGTGTACTTCGCTAAGAAGCTTCCACAAAAAAGGAAAGGAAAAAAAAATTATAGAAGGTAACTGTGACATTCAAGTTAAATCTTTTAACAACTACCTTTCTGCATTAACCATTTTATTACCTTTCTGAATTATATAATTATCTGTTCTGGGATCAATGAATAGCTTGTTTAACATTTGTTAGTTCATATATAAACTTATAAAACTACAGTGATCATTTGCCTCTGGAAGAAAAAAAATAGGCTAAGAATGTTTACATTTGTATAGTATCATTATACTCGATCCCCTAACCAATGGAGAATCATGAGCTGACCCAGTGCGGACCAATGACAATTCTGCACATTAGAAGCAACCAGAAAGTTGAGTTTTTATGTATACTTAGATTCTAAAACTTAGCAACACAAATTTATTTTTGTAGCTTAGAATTATCATTCATATGATGAACTGAATTATTGTAAAACCATTGATGGCATCTAATGGCACAGGAAAATGATAAATAAATACATACACAAGGGAGGTAGAGCTAAAGGAAGAAAACCACTGGAAAAAATATAGCTATGCCACAGAAACAATTCAAAAAATACTATAGAAAATACACTTGCTTATTGAATTACTGAAGACAAATCTCCAAATGAGGTATAATGAAATCATTTCATGGTAGGCATAATAGGGTGAAAATGGGAGTGGATTCAATGGAGAAATTAGATTTTAAAAGTAGAAAGAAAAGCAAATGTAAATTATAAACATTTTATCTGGCTTATTGGTCATTATAGTTCCATGAATGCTTCCCTCTTAAGATTTCAAGACTCAAGGGAAAAAAAGGATATTTTTCCAGATTATACATTAAGGATCTCAAGATTCTGTGTTTTAGCTACAAGTTACATATGTTTTACACATTCATTTTTATGAATTTATTTCATAAATCAAAGCTTATTTGTCCCCCCAAAGGGAGTTTGATTGCCAAAAGAGTAACATTTTCCTGAATGTGATCAATCTGTCTTGAAAATGATGAGAAATAAATTGTTTGAAACTGCAAAGTAAAGGGAAATTTATAAAACCTGAGGCAAATAAAACTTTTAATTTTTTATGAAAGTTTATAGTTTTGTTACAGTTTTATACAATTCTATACTTTGACTTATTCCCAATATAACAGACTAAATTTCATAGTTTTTGCGACATTATTAATTATTCATTGCTTTGTCTTCACATTATTTTCATATTTTACTATCTTCTCTTAGTACCATTATGCTATATTCAAGTGACACTTCTGAATTTTAATATCCTAACAATGTCTTGGAAATGAGCACTGATGGGATTATACTCTCTCAACTCACTAATTTAAAGTTGGAGAGCCAACTGTTACTGTTAAATTTGGTCAAATATTCTTTTGGATGCTCCTAACTTTTATGTTATGCTCTAGCCAATTATATTTTATGATATAATTTTTAGATAAATAATTGTTGCATTTTGGATATATCACATTTTATAATTAAATACATATCTACTTAAAATATCTGTTTTCAAATCAGAAAATAATAAAATTTAATTATGCAACATTTTGAAAAAAATTTAAAGTTTAACTAAAAAATGACTTAAAAATAGAAAAGTCAATTCAACTACATAACTTTATAAAACTTTCATTAAACAGTTTTGAAAAACTGGTTGTATAACATTAAACATAACCACTGGTATATTTGTGACATCTGGTATAGTAGTATATTTAAAGTTATCATTAAAATACTTTCTTTTGCATGTGAGTGGAGGGAGAGGAATATGAAAGATAGGGTCTGACAGAAAAATAAGCACAAAGCTAGGAATCATTTTTTCTGGTGGGCCTTATTGAACTTTTTAAACCTTTTAATCTTCAGCATTTCTCATTAGTGGGGGATTAATTGTGAGGGGACTCAGAATATATGTCATATGTAACATAAAGGAATGGACTATGTTTTAAATATAAAATAAAAATAAAAAATAAAAATTATTTAGTGGTTTTTATTACACCTAAGTCTGCTTAGCCTTTTCATCTTGACTCCCCCAAAGCAAGATTAAAGGCCAACTGGCAAACATGACAAGAAAGATATCAACTTAATTTAGCTCAATAATATAAGAAACTGCTTAATACTAGAGTTATCTAGAAATTAAATGTTCTGCCTTATGAGATAATAAGTTTCTCTTCACTGGAGACATTAATAGAGATGTTAGATAATTATGTGACAGATATTAGGTATTTGTAGGCACTAGTCATCCGAATATATTTCCACAAATCAGTCCTGTACTATATGCTGTGTATGACTTATGATGCATTTAGACCAACACTTAACATCTCCAGTACTGCGCACTAGTAAGTAAGCTTCATTAGGGTAATAACCATGTCTAGTGAAAAAAGTGAATGAAACTCTTTCAGTGATGTAATTTATTTAAAGAATATCATTAAAGAATGGACTTTAACATATGTTGCAAATTTTTGAATAAGAGTACAGAGAATAAGGATAAATTTTTGAGAAGTGGGTTCCTTGTTATCTTGAATACACTTTTTAAGTGGAGGATATTTAAAAATTATCATTATGGTTCAATTTTTTATAAAATAATGTAATGGGGCATTCCTCATGTATCGAACACAAGATAAAGGGACTGGCTTTTAAGAGAAGATATTCTATGTTCCCCTATCACACAGATTGGAGCAGTCTTTTCTGTGGGGTATATAACCAGAATAAGCTTGATGTTTAAAACTATTAGACTCTGTACAGTGTTGCTCTCTGGTGTCCAGTGGGTTGATGTTCATATTCACTTAAAACTTATCCACCAAGCACTTGCCTAGATAGGAAGAAGTTATCCTTTTCCTGCCTACATCCACCCTTGAGGTCATTTTGATGTGGCTGGAAAAGGTGCCCAAAGAGTTAAAATAATACTGATTGACTTTGTGAAATCTTTGATGCCCTAAAGTCTTCCCTTAACACAGAATTTCCCTTTATCCTGGACTATATAATTCCCTGTCCCCACCCCTCATCCTGGGGAATGGGATTTCCTTATCTTATGACATTCATAGTCTTCACCTTGTGCCTTTATTTTGCAAGACTTACCCCTAGATCTCCAACCCCCACAAGGAAACCCTAAAATCATCCTACGTAAGTTTGACCTTTTTCCTATCACTGCCTTTGTTTAGCTCCTTGCTAAATCTCAGGCCTGCTGATCTTGCCTTAATAAAGCTCCCAGTGGCTACAAAGAAGGTCTAAGTGAATTCATTCACATTTTGAACCAGCTCTCTCCCATCTCTCTCTTCAACATTTTGGCACCAAAAACCTGGGAATTCAAATATTAATTGAACTTGATGGTCTTCTCCTAGCCACTGGGATAAGATGTAAGTGCCCTTTGCGTTGCTCTCTTCCCCAGACCGTTCTGTTCCTCCTGTCTCCCTAGCAGTGAGACCCCTGGAGCACCTGGACACTGCCAGTGGTGTCTGTAGCTCCACTAACTTCCAGACAGCAGTCCGACTGTGGACGCTCATATAAGGGGATGCTCTTGTGGTGGATCAGTCACATTCTTTTTCTCCTCTCTTCCTGGGAGGCTGGGAAAAGGGGTGAGAGGTTACTTGGAGACTGCCAGGAGGGAATTGGGGGAGGAGATCTCAAGGAAAATCTACTAGTGTTCCATTGTAAGGCAGACCGACCTCAATATAATCTAGGAAAGTAGCTTGTGAAGGGCATTTCTAAACAAAAAAAGCTTAGTAAGAAATTTGGTCTCCAAAACTTAAAGAAAAGGCACCTTGCTCTGCCTGAGCAGACTTTTTAACCCTGTGTTGTTCCCCCTACACCTTGGTTTACCCTGTGTTGTTCCTTTCTTTTCCCAGTGGGACGTTGGGGGAGGCAGATAGGCGGGCCTCTGCACCTGGTTTTCTTTGGGGGTCCCTGTACCCCAGTTTCAGGGTCTCTGTGCCCTGTGGGCCTCTGCACCTGGTTTACTGCCTAGATGTAAACCTTCTCTATTCCCCTCCACTGTAGGATATGCATTTTCTAGTCTGCTGAGTCTCAAAGGTAAAAGACACAAGGAATTACAGTTCCTCTCCAGCCAAGACTGGAAGGCTCTGGGTTCAGCGATTGGAGGCCATGGACCTGGACGCACCTTCCAAAGCCTTATCTGGAAGGGTAGGTCCAATTCCCTCATTTCTCTTATCACTAGAGAACTGGGAAAACTGCAGGTGCTCCCTTCCCTCTGCACCCCAGTACTCCATTTCCCTAAGCCCATGCCTACAGGATCACCCTTTCCTCCTGGTCTATTGGCCACCAGATCCTTGTAGCTGAACTCAGCAAAACTTCCTTGCAAGTTGCCCCCAGGTTAGCAAAAATGTGAATTTATGGAAAATAATTTTTTCTTTTAAAATGCTAAGAGTATTGGGCCTCAGAAATTAAAATGTTACCAGTAGTGATTACGAATGTAGATTTGATTTGCTCATTCAACTAAGTCACTGTCACCTGACTGGTAATTTAATGCTTCTGTTTCAAGTTTTAAATACGTGCTTGTGGTATGGTTATATTTCTGAATTTTCTTATATTGGGCAATTTTGCATTACCTATGTTATTTGAAAACCAATTTCTTTTATAATCTAGATGTTATTAGATTAAGAATTGTACTCTCAGATTATGAGCTTGTTAACTAAAACAAGGATTTTTGGAACTACCAATTATAAATTCTTATCAAGTCTGTATAGTTTTCTGTGTAGCAGAATTCCTACTGAGTAGTCATGGAGTTCATAAAGAAGGAAACTGTTTGGATAAGAATTTGGAAATATATATGATGAGGGCTGGAAAGGGGGTGTGACACCCCTCCCAAAGACCAGGGTACCAGGGGCCAGTAGTTTGGAGAACAATTCACGAACTCAAGCATTGTTGAGGTCAAGGTAAAGATTTATTACACTTTTCAGTGGGCAAGAGTTCTTAGGGAACCTGCAATCTTACAGGGGTACAGGGAAAGTGTGTATAGGATAGTCTATAGTGTCACTTGTGCCAAATATGCTAACTAGGTGTTTTGGGATGGGATTAGGGAGTGGTTAAGGAGTGGTCAATTCTGAAAGGAACGTATACCTTTGTTATCTACTATGCAGGTATTTTACCCAAAATTCATCGGGAAATAGACTAAGGTGGGGCTACCTGGAGGTGTGGTTTTAGGCCTGAAATGTCACTAAGTCAACCAGAGGTCAGGGCTGGCCCAGAAAAACCAGGTTGTTTTCATCAATGTCTTGTTAGACAAGATAAATATAAGGGAGTATGGAATATCTAAGTCTAGGATACATATGATTGGCCAGTGAGTAGTAAATGTTGTTATGACTCAGTACACAACCTGTTAAGCCAGTACACTGTTGGTTCAAACTATTGAGTTCTATAGGTGCAGCTGGCTACTATAGTAGGAAGGGAGAAAACAGGTTGTTGCTAGTGCAGGCTGTGTCCTTGAGGGAGAAATTTCCTGACATAGTATTTTGAGACTAAGAAGAAATGCGATTTTTAAAGAGAAATGTGATTTTAGAAATGGGGCCCAAGTACATGCACCCAAGCAATCTATCATACATACAAATGATCTCTTAGTAACTGGCTTTTACACCAGAACAAATTTAAAATTTGAGATGGGAACCTGGTAAATTTTTGATTAGTGAAACTTGATATCTGAGGTAAAAACTCTTGGGACTATAGTGAACTATAACTTGAGTTATCTGATGGGTCATAAAAATCCATCAATAGTCAATAATCCACCATCTGAGAGAAATGCCACAAGCTACTCAGAGAAAATGTGACCGTTACAAGTGGAGATCTTCCTCTGGAACAGCTAAGAGGACAATTCTAACCTCTGCCTAGGATGAGATCCTCATGACTGTTTCGCCATTGTGTTCTTTTGAAAAGGAATGTTTCCCACCTGAGTATTTCTGAGTCTGGCAATGAGGTGGAATTGCTACTATATGTTTTCAAAACTGTGATGCTCTATCTAGTCATGTCCTTGCTTTTTCCTTTTTACGGCAAATTTCTGTAATCAAAGAAGTGGTCAATCTGAATGGGTGTTATTCTATACCCCGTTGGGTAAATTAGTACTCCTGCATAGCCACGTGAAAGATTAAATCCCTGGAAGAAAACATTCTTTATGAATGGTATGGAAATAATTAGATAAAGGGAAAAGTAGTTTGTGAAACTACTTTTGAAAGTACAAACACAGTGTTGAGTCATTATCCCATAGACATCTGTGATACATCTGTGATACCATATTAAAGTGAGTGTTGAAGATCTGGGCTATTCAGCCTAATGGATATTTAGCCTAGTCATCTGCATTTTACTAGATATATGTCTGTATGGAATAAGGTCCTTAAATGTTATGAAATAATTGAGTATTGGTACAACTGATTGAGAGACCTAGCTGTTATTCTATTAATTACTGAAACTAGATCAAAAACATCTTCAGTTTGAGGAAAAGGATTTCAGTGCATTTTTCTTAGAGGGAGGTAACATGGAATATTTTTGAATTAACGGAAAAGTCAACTTCCCTCAAAGTTTGTTACTATTGTGGAATTAATATCTGTTTATACTGTGTTTTCTGTGTTCTGTGTTACAAACATGTTTTATTGTAAGTAACTTATTGCTATGTATTGTTTTGGAATTAATTATTTATGGATCCTTCCAAGTCTTTTATGGTAACTGTGGAGTAAAAGTCAATCTCATAAGTAAATTCATCTGTTTAACTACTAAGGTCAAGAGAGCTTCTACTTGTAAAGTTTTGGTACTTATATTTACATGCATAGAATTGGATCCTCAATAGCAATGAATCCTCCTAAAGGAACTGGAATCAGAGTGGAAACTGAGATAATAACAAGATCAGAAAATCCTGTATGTCAAAAGCAAATAATAATATCATGGGACTCGTGGTTTCTTTCTTGGTTTTTCCTCTTTTCTGACATCACTTATACTG
>JAQQSK010013870.1:0-11332 GCA_028658325.1 Potorous gilbertii
GGAGGGGACAAATGGGGAGAAAATTTTGGGACCCAAAATCTTGTGAAAATGAATGTAAAAAGTTAAATAAATAAATTTATTTAAAAAAAAGAAGGAAAGAGCTAGTGTGTTGAGTGGAAGCTAGAGATAAACTTATAGACATAGAAGGATAAGAATCTCAAAGGATAGGTAGACGTAGACACAGAAGAGTGTCTGGATCATCAAAGTGAAGCATCCAGAATCAACAAGGGGATAATGGATGCATTTGAGTATTCTGAAAGCATAGCCTAGCCCTTTCCCCATAATGGCTGCTGAATATTGAATACATGTGTTCATTGAATGAATGGACAATATGACCCTGAGCAGATCACTTACAGTTTCTGAGTGGCTGTTGGTAATGATACAATGAACAGAATATATTTCTACATTCTACACTGTAAATGAACTCCATCTCTAAAACAGGTGTGGGAATTTACTACCTAATTCTCAGAGTTGTTCTGTTAAAAAGTCTATAAACTCTAATGTGCTAATTTAAAATTGTAATTTATTGTTCAGTGAGTAAGTATTTATTAGCTGTCTGTTCTGCCCCCAAGCACTGTGCTAGGCACTGAGGATACAAGCATAAATGAAATAATCTCTACTCTCACAGAGTGTGTTTCCTTCATTCTTTAGATGTTTTAACCCTCAACCATAACAAAACTAAAATGAAGGGTAGGAGGATTCTTGTCTAAATCTGAATAATCTAGGTTTTGCTTGATTTTAGCTGTCCCAGTGTGTGGGCCAGTCTGATAGCATTAGTGAATGATGCTTGCAGTAGGAGCAGCTTTGAGCTGGGGAATAAGAGGCTGATCATTTCTTCACACAGGCCCAGAGGAGTGAGGACGGACACCCCAAAGGCATTTTTCCGAAGGTCCCACAGCACTGTCTTCTCCAATCTCTGCCACAAACATTCTCCTTCCTTTAACCCCAGTGTATCCATTTCACAGGGAGCCTATGGGGGAATCAGGCAATTACTTGATGTTTATTTCTAACCAGAATCTTGGGAGCATTGTCTCCCACCTTGGGGTGACTTCTTTGGTGGATAAAGCAAAAGCCAGAAACTCCTTTTGTTAGTGAAGAGGAGTGAAGGACTTCTTCACAACAATCATGGTTCTTCCTCCACCTCCCCATACCCTGTGAGCAGTCTGGAATTCTGAAGATTTAGGTTCTGCTGTTCCTTCCAGATTCCCATGTATCCTGGGGAGAAGTTCTTTTCTCTGGAGTTGAGAGCCTCTGAATTTATCCCATAGTGGTACAGGTAAGATAGGTTTGGACAGTCTTAGTGAAGTAATATGTGTATGAGAGAGACAGAGACAAAAGGAGGGAGATAGAGACAGATAGGCAGATTGATAATACTGTTCTGCTTCCTCAGAATAATGCTTAATAATAGATAGCATTATATTGCACTTTTAGGTTTGCATAGTGCTTTACAAATATTATCTCATCTGATCCTTAGAAGAACACTGCCACATAGGTGATATTATTAGTATTTTCCAGATTAGGAAGACTGATAAATATAAAGTGACTTGCACAATGTCACCCAGTGATGGTGGGGAGGCGGGGGCAGGGAGAGGGCAGGTGAATAGGTTAAGTAAAAGGAGGGCAAGGTAGCAGGTAGAAGTAAAAGTAGCAGAGTCAGGAGGTACAGTAAATAAGAGATACACACAAACCTAAAATAAACATCTGGAGTAAAACCTATAGGGGAAATAAAAGCAGGGGTACTATCATGATTTCAAGCAAAGTTAAAGTTACAATTGATCTAATGGAAAGAGAAAAATAAGAATATGACACTATATGTCAGCTATATTGATCAATATTGTTTTAGACTATTAATAATATTAATTATTAGACTATTAATAACTAAACAGCATAAGGTTGGAATATTACTATGGTACAGGAAATGATGAGTTCGTGGACTTGGAAAAGCATGGAGGACTCGGACTTATGAAGGAAGAGGTTATCTGCCCCCAGAGAAATAGAGGACAAAGAAGTATAATACCGTCTCACATAGATGCATATGAATGTGTGTCTATATGAGTATGATTATAAATATCTAAACATATGTGTGTATGTATGAGCATGTACATGTATATATCTTTGTGTCTATACATGTACATATGTATATATCTCTATGCATACATATGTAAACACATATGTGTATATGTAACATGTGTGATATGTATATATGTGTATTTCTATGTATGTGTAGGTACATATATGTGTGTATGTGTATGTGTATATATCTATATCTATATACATCTGGGCTTAATTGTAGTCTTCTTGAGGATGGTGAAGGAAAGAAAGGAGGAATAAAAAAACAAAGTAAAAATTGCAAAGCAGAGAACAAAAGAAAACTTACAAGGAAGCAAAGAAAAGAGGGCCAGCTCTGAACACAATGTGTAGTATTTAGTATATAGGCCTTCTTGAAATGAAAATTTATTGTTGTATATTTTGAATCCTTTCTTACATTTGGCTGTTCACATGGCAATTTTTTTTCTTTTCTTACTTTGTATTAATGTTTTAATATTTAAATTTATAGTGCTTCTTTTCCTTTTCTTATTGTGTAAGTTTAAAATGAATTTTTCAAAAAGACTTAAATAAAGGAGGAAAATGGGTTCAATTCCACCTCTGATATATACTTGATGTATGACCTTGAGCAAATCATGTAGCTTTTAAATGTCTCAGGCAATTCCCTAGAATTTATTTACTTAATCATATACAGGTTGCAATTTGTGGTGATGGAGGGAATTTCCACACTGAATTCCAATGCTTAAACAAGAATCAAAAATTCTTCATGTCCCTTTTTTTGTAGAAGAATATAAACATTTTAGGTTAAAGATATTTTTCAAAGTATTTAAGAAAGGAAAGGATTGAAAAATAAACAAAAAACCTTAATTTACCAGCAACATAATGGATACGCTGAAACATAAGTGAATTTTCCAGAAACTGAAGACCTTGCCATTATAGAAATAGAATCTTTAATTTTAATATGAACTTTATGCAGACTATCTTCCTGGTCTAACTTTATTTTTTCTGGAAAAGAATGCACTGCAAAAAAATCCATGATTTCATCTGTGTAGATACTCCCTCCATTGATGATAGAGGGTCTTCATGAGTTACTGAGGCAACAATTCAATACCTTGAGTGCAACCTTCCTCCAGTCATTATCCTTTCACCACTTAGCTTGATGCCTCCTCAGAAACTTTTTTTATGTCTGGGTCTACCCAGAGAATGTCTGGGTCTACCCCGAAGCAGCAAGGTCCAGTTTGTGTTCTACTGGCATAGACTTTGAAAACCCAGGGTCACCTCCGTTCCATGATGAGACATTGGACAGAGATTCTAATATAGGACAAAGAATATACTGATAATTTTGTGCCTTGTGATTTCATTAGAATATAAAATTCTGAGGTAAGAAATTATATAAACCAATGTAGATTAATATATACTTGTCAACTTATGGTCTTAGAATAGAGTTTGGGGCAATTAAGATGATAAGTGATTCATTCACAGTCACACTGCTGGTATTTTTTTTTACTCCATCATGTCTGATTCTTTGTGGTCTGTGGACCACAGCACACCAATGTTATCCATGGGGTTTTTTTTGGCAAAGATACTGAAGTGAATTGCTATTTCTTTCTTCAAAGAACTAAGGCAAACAGAGATGAAGTGACATGTCCAAGGGCACACACTTGATAAGTGTGTGAGGTTGTATTTGAATTCAGGTCTTCCTGACTCCAGTTCCAGTGCTCTATCCTCTGAGCTATTTAGCTGCCTCTGGTTTTAGAGGAAGGATTTAAACACTGAGCTTCCCAACTCTGTATCCAGGCTTATTCACTATCTTATACCATCTCTCTTGCTAAAAAATAATTGAATCAGTCCGGAGATCAATGAAATGGGCATGCAGCTAAAAAAAAGCTAGAAAAAGAACAAATGGAAAACAATTGAACATTTCATTTTTTCCTTAGGGTCATCATAAGAAAGACAAATTAATATTCTATACCTTAATAGAACGGCCTCCTGAGATGCTGCTGAGATACAATGGGCTTTTTGCTCTCTTTCTAAATAATCCTAGATTCCATGTTTTGTGACTTTTAATGTTTATTTTTTCACCCTGTCTCTTCTTTCTCATCAATTAGGCTATAATTGCATATTACTTCTCCTAATTCTACTTTGCTGCTTCCAATATCCACCTGGAGATTTAATGTGCTTGAAAATCATGGAATGCAACAATCACAAAACAAGTCAAGTATAAACGATAATAATAGTATGTATCTATATTTGCAAAGTACTTTACATACCTCATTTGATCCTCTCCTACTTTGTGAATTAGATGCTATTGGATTTACCCAGTAGTGTCCAGTTGGGGATCCTTTGAGACAGGATTTAAACTCAGTCCTTCCCTGAGTTCCAAGTCCAACATTCTATCTGCTTAACTATTGAGATGCTAAACTACTCACACAGGAAAGGAATGGTTCAAAGTGGGTATAAGCAAGCAAGTGGTGTATATGACCAGAAAAATAAGTGGATCAGTCATGAATCAAGACAGAGACAATGAATGGACAACCTCGTTAATGAGTTAGAAAAAAGACCTCTAATTCATTGGGTAACTTGTTCTTTAATTTGCTCTATGGAATTTATGAGAAAACAAGGCAATCTGGGAAGAGAATACATGGAAAGGTTGTAATCAAACTTAGAAAAGGGTATCAAGCACTGGATTTGAAATTCCAGAACTGGGTTTAAATCCAACCCCACCCCCAACTTCAAAATCATCAATGTGATTTTTGAGCAAATAATTTCACCTCCAATGTATTCAGATTCATAATCTATAAAATTAGAATTTCAATGAGTTGAGTTCAAGATTTCCTTCTGGAAATGATCTTGAGATCTTGAAAATATAAAATATCTTTAATGTACTTGAGCTGTGTTTTGAAGATAAGACCAAATAGTATTATAGGAAGAACTGAAAGGACTTTATGAGAAAAGTGTACACTTTTCAGTATCACACATTTTGGAGATGTTTTGCAAAGCTGGGGATGCTCAAAACTGTCTGGTATTTGAAGTGTTCTGTGAGCATGGGTAAGCTCAGTCTTGAAGAACAGAGAAGAGAATGCACTTGTCTCCTTACATTCTTTGCAGAACCTGAGGACTATGTTTGTGGAACACTGTGTTTATTTGTTGGTTGATATTTTGGTTAATTTTACCAAACTCTTTTTTCCTTTTGACTTTATTTTGTATTTGAAAGGGTGAATTTCTGGGTTGGGGGAAGGAAGAGTGATATATTAAGAAGAAGGTGGTGTAAAAATGAAAGATATCAAGAAAAAAATAAGTGCTTGGAATTTAGCTTCTTGGGCCAAAACATTGGATTTATTTTATTCTCCTACCCCAAACTCAGTCTTATATAAGTCCCACACCAATGTTGGTATCAGCTAGACTATTTACAGCTAACTGTGATCAAGATCGTTTACTAAAAATATCTGGAACCAAGATGGTAGAATTCAGATGTAGTTATCCCACAGTCATTGATAAAACAAAATAGTTTGTCATAGAAATGTTGACAGATTATTCTTCTCTGTTTTTCTTTTGTCCTTTGCACCATCAGTTCCATCTTTAAATGCTTTTGTAATGCCTGACTCACTTCTGTGTAATTGTTTCTTGATGCTTTATGAAGTGATACTGCTCTTAATTTTCCATCATCTTTTTTTAGTTACTGCTAGTCAAAAGATTCCTTAGCTGTGATCAACCTAGAGATGAGGTCTTCTGCAAATTTAGCTATGTTGTTGTATCATTTTTTGGTCATCTCTGACTCTTTGTGACTCCTTTTATGGAGTTTCTTCGTAAAGATTCTGCAGTACTTTGCCATTTCCTTCTCCAGCTCATTTGATAGATGAGGAAACTGAGGCACACAGGGTTAAATGACTTGACTATGGTCACACAACTATAAAGTATCTGAACTCAGGTCTTCTTGACTCCTGGCCCAGTGGTCTATCTTCAGAGTCACCTAGTTGTCCATAATATTAGCTATGCTGTTGTATCAGTACACATCCCAACATACACAGGAGATCCTGCTATCACAGGGTCTTTGATCTGCTTCTTTAGAAATAAAGGCAATTTTTGAGAGGTTAACAATCACTTTAATCAAGCACATGTATCATTCAGTTACTTCAGGGGAAAAAGTCTGTACCCTGTACTTCAGAGAAAATACAGAGAAATCAAAGATAAACAGGCATGGCTTCCTCTGTCTAACCATAATCAATATATACATCACAATTTAACAGATAGGTCCAACTATCTGACCATAGTTACCAGAGAAGGCAGCACCAACATCTGGGTTTTTCAAAGTCAGGGGACTGCTTAGCAGCTTCCCAGAGTCTCTCATCTGACACATAAACCTTCTTTCAACAATTAAGCCCTAAAGTAAAACAGGATCTAGGAGTTTTATATACCTTTTAAAGCCAGTGGGTGTCACAGTGCCTCATTAACAAAAGGTATGGACCTTCCTACAAATCTTCCCAGGCCCAACAATGGGTGGGAAAGATCCTCCTTAATCACATTATTCACAGGCACTTTTAGCAAAACAAAAAACAGCAAAAGATCCTGATTTGCTTGCCCTTACAATCCATATTTCCAGTATCCTTGGTCTTACAATCTAAATGGCCATGGATCCTGGAACAAATAGTGGCATTATATTTCTTGATTATACTTAAGCAAAAACCGTAAAAGATCCTACTTTGCTTGCCTTCACAACTGTTCCTCAAAAAAGAGACATGCAGTCATTATCAGGTCCACATATGAAGTCTTTCCAACTTGGTCAGAACTATGAGAATTTTTGATCCACTGGATAGTACAGAAAATTCAAGGCCACCTCCATGGTATAATGAACCATTGCAGAGAAATTTTAGTGAAGGATGATGAGAAAGAGAAATCAAGGGAATAAAAGATTACTTTATCATAGAGGCAATGTAGTCAGTAGGAAAAAGCATAAGGACATAAAGTCAAAGAACTTAATTTCAAATAAGTTGACCATTGACCAACTTGAGACCAACTTCAGCTTCAGTGTCTTCAATTATAAAATGAAGGGGTTGGATAAGATGACCTCAGAGGTCTCTTCCATCTCTCTATTATGAGGAAATGTAGGGCCCCATGCTATCTATTAGGTACAGTTCTTTGGAGAGGGGAATCAAGTGTGTGAGAAAACCTCTTCTCTCCCTATTATCTCTCAACAGAGACTCCATTGTGGTTATCCCTCAGAGAAAGTCACAGTATGATGATTTTTATCTCTGAGTAAGGGGAAATTTTGTTGAACAAAGATAGATTACAAAGGCAGTATTTTGTAACAGGATGATCATAGTTCATGGAGTCCATGGTCTTACATTGTATGATGTAAAGTCCTTTCTAGGTTTAATGCCACATGCACTATATCATAACACCCTAGGTTATATGTTCATACAAATATGAACATTGTATTGGCTGTGCTATAATGTATTTATTTTAAAATACATCTTTCACATTTTACATATTGGTGCTACCATTGTAAGCTCTAAAGTTCTTTCCTGCTCAAACGTTTTATTTTCTAAGGTCCCTTTTAAGTAACATTCTAAAGTTTGCATTCTAAATCTTGTCTAAACATTTGTGACTTTATGAAGCATAATATATTCAGTACGCCAGGATTTTGTGACTCAGAGATGTTATTTCTGATTCCCTTTTCTTCCAGCAGCTAGCAAAACATCATGGGAAGAGACAACAAGACAAGTGTCTCTGAATTCCTCCTCCTAGGACTTCCCAACAGACCACAGCAACAGGGGTTATTCTACCTCCTATTCCTGAGTATGTATCTCACCACACTGTTTGGGAACCTGCTTATCATCTTGCTGATCAGATCAGACTCTCGTCTTCATACACCCATGTATTTCTTCCTCAGTCATTTGGCCTTTGCTGATGTCTGTTTTTCATCAGTCACTACCCCAAAGATGCTGGTGAACATGCAGGCAAGAAGCCAGACCATTTCCTACAATGACTGCATCTCACAGATGTATTTCTTCATATTATGTACTGATCTGGACAGCTTCCTGCTCACTGCAATGGCTTATGATCGCTATGTTGCCATCTGCCACCCTCTCCACTATACCACTGTCATGAACCAGAGTCTCTGCAGCCTGCTGGTGGTTGGGTCCTGGACCTTTGCCTGTATCAGTTCCTTGACCCACACCCTTCTCCTGGCCCGACACTCCTTCTGTGCAGACAACACCATAGCCCACTACTTCTGTGACTTGGCTGCATTGCTCAAGCTAGCCTGCTCAGATATCTCCCTTGATGAACTAGTGATATTCACTATAGGGGTAGCAGTCATCATACTGCCATTAGTATGTATCCTTATCTCTTACATCCATATTCTTGCCACCATCCTGAAGATCCCTTCTACCAAGGGGATCTGCAAAGCTTTGTCAACCTGTGGCTCCCACCTCTCTGTGGTATCGTTATTTTATGGGACAATCATTGGTCAGTACTTTTTACCTTCCTCCAGTAACTCTAATTTCAAAGACATTATTTTTTCTATGATGTATACAGGGGTGACTCCCATGCTGAACCCCTTCATCTACAGTCTGAGGAACAGAAACATTAATGAAGCCCTGAAAAAAGTCCTTAGCAGGGGAATGTTCTCTTGTCCTTCGTAGAGCCATAAATTAATTTTAATCAGGTCATGGAATTATACATTGTCTCTACTCATTCCATAATTTGTAACAATAAAAATAACTCAAACTTATTTTTCCACATTTCTGCATAAATTCTCCACAGAGAATCCAAAATTAGAAGGAAAAAAGTAAGTTGGGATCAATTTTTACACCAAATTTCTCTGATAAATGCCTCATTTCTCAAAGATATAGAGAACTGGGTCAAATTTTAAGAATAGAAGGCATTCCCCCAATTGAAAATTGCTCAAAGAATATTAACAGGTAGTTTTCAGATGAAGAAATCAAACTTATCTCTATATCATATTTAAAAATACTTTAAACAACTATTAATTAAAGAAATGCAAATTAAAACAAATTTGAGATTTCATCTCACACCTATCAGATTGTCTATTTTGGCAGAAAATAATAAATGTTGGAAGGATGTGGGAAAATTGTGATACTATGGAACTACTGGTGGAGTTGTAAATTGATCCAACCATCCTGGAGAGCAATTAGAAACTATGCCTCAATTGCTCTAAAAACAAGTTATATATCTGTGTGTGTGTGTAGACAAATATATACATATATGTACATATAAAACCTCTGACCCAGCAATGCCACTACTACTAGTTCTTTAGTTCAAAGACATCAAAAAAGGGGAAAGGAACCCACATGTATAAAATTATTTATAACAGCTCTTTTTGTTGTAACCAAGAATTGGAAATTGAAGCAATGCTCATCAGTTGGGGAATGGCTGAAAAAAATTATGGCATATGAATACAATGGAATACTGCTGTGTTTAGTTAAATATGATAAGAATACATGCATAATACTACATATACATATCAAAAGTATAATGTAACATTATACATAATTCCAAAATAGAAACTTCATCTGCCTGCATAAGTTACCACTTCTCATTCTCCTACAGCATTATAATCCATCCTATGTATGAGCTGGACTTATAGTCTAATTCTTTTGTTGAGCTTTCTATATCTATACCTAAGTTTTTGATAGTATAGGCCACTACTAGTCAGTCTTTCACTGGAAGTCACAATTAATCAATCAACCAACACTTGTTAAGTGACTATTATATACAGTATTCCCAGATAAATTCCAGTGCTTAAAAGAGACAAAAGATAATCGCCACCCTCAGAGAAAAGACAATACAATGGGGGAAGCTACATGGAAACAAATATATACAAATATATAAAAGCAAACTAAATACAAGATAAGCAGGAAATAAATAAGTGCACTTGGTATTTTTATGACCACACTTATAGTAGATATTAGTGGTAATATTTTTGTATTAAATGATTATGATCTAACTGACATGAAGTCATTCCCATTGTTTTCAGGATTCAGGATGACTTCCATCCCTGATGTCATCTTTCTTTCTTGGTGCTGATTCTTTGGAATTCAGCTTTTTGTTTATCACCTTGGCATTCCTTTTCTGAGTATATTCATTCCTCATGTCCCCATCAGGGACCACAGATGTAAAGGAATATAATTTGACTTTTTCAATTTGTACTGTTCTTTTCATGATTTTACACCAGATAGCTTTGACCTATGTTTGTTTTTCTTTGTTGTTTTTTTATTTTCAATTTTCACAAAAAAAAAATATTTTTTCTTGTGGTTCCAATTTTCCATACTTTCTTCATACATTATTTTTATCCTTTGAGAAGATACTCTAGGGTTGCATGATGATGAGTCTTAGATGGGGAAGCAGCCCTGGACAAGTTTGTGGTCATACTCTATTCTACATACTGTATCCATCAATTTTTTGATATTTAGTATAAGATGACATTGACCAATGTCAAGCAGACATCATTTTATCTTTGAGTTACGTTTCAGACTGCTACACATTCATTCCAGTTTAACCTCGCCCACTTCCCACTTCACTTGCTCTCTTCAGTTGAGCATTCACACAAACTACAGAATCAGTCAATTCTTCCCTTTGTACTGAAGAGGACTTTTAACAACAGAATCGTATACCTTCCATGGCATCACACTAACACCAAATTGTCCCTCTGGTTTTTGTAGAAATGTTTGCCATGTGATTAAGTAATCAGGTTAAGGAATCCTCAAGTTCTGTGCAAATCCAATAGACATTCTATTAAGTTACTCATACTTTCTAACTTAGACAACTAAGAATTATGTCATTATTCTGTTACAAAAAGGTAAAAGATACTGCTGGAGGGGATGTGGGAAAATAGGAACATCAATAGACTGTTGATGGAGCTGTGAACTTCTCCAATCATTCTGGTGAACAGTTTGAAACTATGCCCCAAAGCTATAAAACTGGGCATACCTTTTGACCCAACAATACTGCTACTAGGTCTATTTTCCAAAGAGATTAAAGAGAAAGGAAAAGGATCCATATGTACAAAAATATGTACAGTAACTCTTTCCTCAGTGGCAAAGAATTATAAAGTAAAGGGATGCTCATCAGTTATAGAATAAATAGAATTATGGTATATGATTGTAATGGGATGTTTGACGAAGGAGATAGTTTCAGAAAAACCTGGGAAGACCAGTATTAACCAGTGCAAAGCGAAGTGAACAGAACTAGGAAAACACCACTCGCAACAGCAATAATCTTGTAATGACAATCAGCACTTATAGACTTCCCTACTCTGATAAAT
>JAQQSK010013871.1:0-11332 GCA_028658325.1 Potorous gilbertii
CCAGAGATAGTGACTTCCCTATGACTAGAGGCCTGCATGAAGAGCTTGGATGAGCACAAGCCAAAAGATGTTGTAGAGAGGCTAATTGCCCCAGGTGTGGGTTGGACTAGATCATAGACTCCCAAACTTATTTGATATACTGCTACCTTAAAAAAAATTACTCAGCACCTCCATGGAAATATACTTTCTTTAATCTTTTAACTTTTTAAAAATTTGCATCATTTCAAAAAATATAATTTTTAAATGACATATCAAATTTAATAATTTATTGTAAATTTGTGGGATTTTTCCAACATTGAAATTTTCATGACATAATATTATATAAACAAGTCATTACACACATGTATTTCACCTGATGCATGCTGGACTTCCCAAAGACACGCTTGTCTGCCAACGCTTGTTTGTTAAGACCTGTCAGCGAATTTGAACACTGATAGGTTATAACTTGCATTTTGTGTGTTTACTTGGAAAATAATGTAATCACTGTGACTTTAACTTCATTATACAATTGAAACATGTACAAATTGTTTTTCAAAATTTTATCTTCTTTTCTTATGTTTCCACCACCCCTTATTTTTATTCAGTGCCCCCCAATTGCACCAGAGGCTACTACCACTCTCCTGGATTGTTCCAGTGTCTCCCACGGGGGCAG
Organism: Potorous gilbertii; assembly: GCA_028658325.1. Lineage (NCBI taxonomy): Eukaryota > Metazoa > Chordata > Mammalia > Diprotodontia > Potoroidae > Potorous > Potorous gilbertii. The sequence goes on from JAQQSK010013871.1 coordinate 653, forward strand.
TATTGCCCACTTTGGAAACCTATGGAATAGATGGCCTCTGAAGTCCCTGCAACTTTGAGATCCAGTTATTCTGTTTCTTTAGCTCCTAAGTTTCTTATATTTCTCAGGATAGTCAAATGGATTTTAAACGACTCTGCACAGTAAATGCAAAGCAAGATCTCATATAAGGGATCCATTAAAAAAGATTATAGACTCTACAACACACAGTGGGTCAATTCCTTTAACCTTTAATTAGGCTCTATTCAGGATCCCTACATCAAGCAATTCTCCTGTCCATTTGCCAATTAAAGGGAAATGGCTACCAATTTCTCTGTATATTTCATATCTAACCCTTATAACATTCAATTACAAAAGTGTATTTGTGTGGTAGATACAATTACCACAACAGGAGGTCAGCATTTGAGCTGTAGGGACAGGAAGGGAGCTATTACTCTCAATAGCCACGAGGACACCAAGGGCTCTCCTTCTGAAACTATCTGCAGGCAGAGGGTAAAATCAGGAAGAGGTAGAGCTTTTGGTTGGTGCTACATATAAGTGCACCCATTATACTGCATTTGCAGAGCTAATCGTCTTGAAAGAAGGAAGATGAAAAAATGATTGAGATTTCTTCACAGTAGAACAATGAAGCTCTAAGGATCTGATGTTTTAAAGGCAACGCTCCTTAACGTTTGTTTCTGTCTTTTTTATGTAATTTGTCCTCAGGAAAGTCTTGTAGGCTGAGCTGTGTTTAGAACTACCTGGATTCTTAGGCATAGAGACTATGGAAGGTTTCTGTATCATCAGGTCAGACAAGTACATCCTTAATAACACCTTCTGAGCCTTCCTTATCCTTTCAGGCATATTTCAGAAGTTATTGTGCTATAGTCAGAGGTTGGGGTACTGAGGCACCCAGCAGTAACTTTTCTATATTCGTTACTATACGATGCAGTCTTTAGGTAGTCTTATTTTCTTTTTATCCTGTATTTGTTTTATATCACAATCATTCTGAGTGTGTGTGTGTGGGGGTGTGTTTGTGTATTCCTTCACATTGAACCACCTTGTAAGAAAGAAAAATAGTTAAGTACAACCAACTGACTCAGGAACCACATCTGACCTTCCATACGCATAGTATACCTTCTGTACTCATAGCCTCCATCCCTCTACCAAAAGAATACCTTTGATCATCTGTCATCTGGACTGAGATTGGCTATTATATTACTCAAGAGTCCGGTTTCTTTTTAGTATTCTCTTTGTGTGCCTTACTGTAGGGAAGGGAATACGATGAGCATTTATAGAGTGTCCAATATTATCGCCTTAGATGTTGTAGACTTTTTTGCATGTCATATTTGTTTGACTTGATTTTGCTACCTCCTTCAAACCTAACGGGATACAGATGTCACAAAGTTTAGAATCTAGTCAAGTGATTTGGACAAATGTCCGAGTCAGCAGACAACATTTTATTTCAACTCTCCCCTTCCTCCCTGTCTACAGCTGAGCGGAACTCTCAACTTTTGGCAGTCTGCAATATCCCTTCTGGCCACTAGAGGGTATTCAATGTCTGAGCTGTTCTCCTTACGGCAGTTTTTACCCCTTATATACACTACTACTTCCCAAATTCTAATCTAGAGAATAAAAATATTAATATTGAATATAGTCATTACTATAATTAGATTGCCTCTTATTCTCTCATGTTCTCTTCTCTTAGGACCAAAAGCATATGGATCGCTGCAGTTTTAATATGTATAAAATTCAAGTAAAAGTATATTTTTTTAAAAAGTCTCTCCTACAGTCACGATTCTCTTTTCTCTCATCTCTTCTTCCCTGTCAGAGACTTCCTTATGTCCTCCCCTGTCTCATGGTGAATGAGGAATAGAAAATGCTTTTTTTGTAATCATCACATAAAAATTGGGGAAACAAGCCCTATTCCAAATCACCCACCTTGATTTCCACAGGAAATGTAGCTTATGATGTACAGCAGCCTCTTGTGACAGATGATCATTCCATGCAATCTTCTTTCCTCGTACACAATAACCCCAAAGAGACTACCTCTCTTCTGCCATTATGGTCAAATCTTGGCTCTAACCAAAAATTCCAAAAGAAAAGCTATAAATTATAGTCAATCCTCTTAGAACAGCACTTAGCACATAGTAGGTACTTGATAAATGTTTATTGAATTGAATTTTCATGTTATTTGTCACAGAAGAAATGAGCACAACTTCAGTCCCTTTGTAATAGGAAGGACCCAGAATCTGTTTTTCATTGCTCCTTTCTGATTTCTTTTTTTGGGGGGGTGGGGGTGAGGGGGAGGTGCAGGTGAACTATTATATCTAGCAATCATATTGAAATTAGGATTCACTATATTCCCATGACCCCTTTCACAGAAACCCCCTTGCTTAGCCATATCCCAATCACCCACCATCTAGTGGAGTTGATTTTTTAACTCAGTGTAGAACTTTCCATTGATCCCTATCAAATTCCATCATATTGAATTCAGTCCAATTTTCTAGCCAGTCAAGATATTTTGGATGTTGATTGTCTTTCAATACATTATCTAGTTTTCCTAACTTCCCTTTAACTACAAACCTGATAACTATACCTGCTAGAGTTTCGGCTAAGTTAGTAGTCTTCCAAGTGTGAACTGAGACCCAAGGGATATGTGTCCAATCAGTCAGGGGTTGGAAGATGAGTCGAATCCCACACTCCCTGAAATGGTCAATCATGAGCTCATCTCCATCATCCCTGAACCTCACCCAATCTGCCTGTTACATCTGGAATACAAACTCCTTGTTGTCCAATCCCCTCTTCTGACATAGGTATTGGTTCCTCAGGGCAATTATGACTTAAACACTACTTAGGCATTCATAGTACCAATCGACAGGCGCTGTGGATTAATTCCTTTCCTTGCCTCCCTTCCCCCCAGGTCCTACCAGAAAGCCTTGTGTCTGCTATCTGTGGCAGGCATCCCTCAGGGAATATGCTCTATGTTTCAGGGTAGTGACTGTTAAGAAAGAACCCTGTCTCCTCCATTTCCTTTTTGGGTGGGATAGACAGTTATGAATGGTTTGTGATCCTTTTCACAGTTCTCATTACATTCTTTTCCCCCGAAAAACTTCCTCCCTCTTCTAAATTTCCTGATTATTGTCAAGGACATCCATCCTTCCAATTACGGCCTTGGTTATAACCTTGGTATCATCCTCAGTTCCTGACTCTGCCTCACTCCGGTGGCTTAAATGCATAGTTTATGTGCCCTAGATAGTTCTGGTGCTTTCAGTAAGCTAAGCCTTGTCTTGGGAATTCCAGTCCCAAACCCTTTTTTTCAGACCTTGTATATTCCCCCTTTCATTACCACTCTTGGTCCCCTCTCCCCTAGACAAGGAATAAAATCTACTTCCTGTGAGTTGCTTGAGTCAATTAAATTCAACAACATTTATTGACTGTCTGCTGTGTGCCAGAAACATTATGCTCAGAAACCAAAAATAAAAATGAAAGCCTGTACCCTCAAGGAATGACATCCCAATGAAAGAAAGCAAAAGATAAGCATAAATATATGAAAATGAAACATAACCTTATGAGAGAGAAGAGATTTTATACCTGGGGTAGAAATAGATAATTTCTAGAGGGAGCAATAGCTAATTAATGGACCATTGCCTCTGAATGGAATCTTCACACTTTCCTAAAGATAATTTAGACTATTATCTACTTAGACACTGAGACAACTTTCCTCCTTTCCTCCCTACACCATGCGCTTTTATCTGTTTCTGCTACATTTAAAAATTGATGGTATCCATTGCAGTCAAATACTCTAAGTTTCGCCATATCCTCTTCTACCTCATAGCATCCAGAAGTATTGCCAACTCCTTTTCAGAGAACTGATACCATAGGATCACAGAACTAGAAGTGACCTAACAGATCATTTTCATCCAACCTCCTCATTGGACAGATGAGGAAACTGAGGCCCCTTGACTCTTGACATGCCCAAGGTCACACAGCAAATTCAGATGCTACAGAGTCTACCAGGAAATACATATATATATATATCTTTTAACTCATGATATCTGTGCATATTTAATTGAAGATTATGACTCTTTAAATAATGTATTTTTGCCCAAAAAAGGAATCTAAGAGAAAAGTAAGCCCCACAATGAAATCCGAAAATTTAATAAATATCCCATTTGTCTAGTAAGTGAGCAGAATTTTTACACTATCCAGAGACTTTTACAGATTAGCTTTAACCCAGTTCTGAGATTTATTTGTACATATAATAGATGCCCACAATATTAATTGACAACAATTTCTGATTCTTGCCTAATGGTCTTAACAATTTTGTATCCAAGGGGACTATTTGCATTGTCAAATGAAGATGATATTTCAAAATTTATTTTCCTCTAAAGCAGAAAGCATACAATAAAACATAATGTGTTCCGTGGTTTGGAATGATAATTTCACCAAAGAATGAGGTCATATTTCACTTTTGATCACTATGATATCAATTTAATTGGTAATATACTGTTTAAATCTAAATATTCAGCCAACAAATATTTATTGAGCATATCCTATGTACATAGATCCTTCTGCATCATGGATTAGATTTCTGAAAGAAAATGTCCATAGGATGTCAATATGGTCCCTGATGTCCCTCTAAAACACTGAGTCTATAAGAAGAGTCACAGATTGAGCTTTGAGAATAGCTTACAGTTGGGGGGTGGGAGGAGAAAGAGGAGCCAGAGAAAGAAGAAAGAGAAGAGCTATCAAAAATTAGGGGACTATAAGGCAAGTATAATGGCCTGATGTAGGTCAAGGAAGAAGAAATTTTAGAAGGGAATGATGTCAGATTCAGCAGAGAGGACATTGAATGATTGAATACCTGTCTGAATTAGAATGTAGAGGAAGCTACCTGGTACCGTAGGTAGAGTGTGGGACTTAGGGTCAGAAAGACCTAAATTCAAATTTAGCCTTAGACACTTAGTAGCCATGTGACCCTAGGTAAGTCACTTGACTTCTATTTGCCTCAGTTCTCATACCTGTAAAATGAGGATGATAACAGTACCCACCTCCCAAGGTTGTTGTGAAAATCAAATGAGATAATACTTGTAAAGTGCTTTGCAAACCTATAAGCACCAGCAATTATTAGTTAGGAGATCCTTAGATATAAATTAAAAGTCTAAATAAATAATTAGATCTTAATATCTAAACAAAAATTTTATATGAGAAGAAATCAAATTCTGGAAAGTGATATAATACATCAGAAGTAACTGGTTCTGGAGTCAGAGGATCTGAGTTCATGTTCTGACTGATGAGTACTACCCATGTGACCTTGGCCAAGTCACTATTCCTCATCTGTAAAATGAGGGGATTGAATTAGATGGCCTGTAAGGCCCCTTCCATTTCTAAATCTAAGGTCCTTTGACTGGATGGTCTTAGTGAAATGCCTGATACTTAACAGGTTGTTTAAAAAAGATGTCTCTGGGGATGGCTAAGTGGTGCAGCGGACGTAGTGCCAGGCCTGGAGGAAGACCTGAGTCTTCCTTATTAACAGTATAACTCTGGGCAAGTCACTTAACCCTCATCTGTAAAATGATCTGGAGAAGAAATTGGCAAACCACTCCAACATTTTTGCTGAGGAAACCCCCAAATGGCATCATGATGAATTGGATACGACTAAATAAAATATACAACAACGGAAAGCTCGTTGACTGTTAGCAAGCATTTATTAAGCACTTTCTATGGACTAGGCAGAGCACTACATGTGGGGAATGCAAAATAAAAGGCCAAAACATGGTCCCTGCTCACTTTTTACTAGGGGAAAACAACATGCTAAAATAATTATACATGCAAGATATGTGCATTATAAGTGAAAGGTAGAGAAAGGTGTCTTAGAGAGGAGAAGTCTTCTTAGCATCTTTGGAATCAGACCTTATAATGCAGACCGCTGCTTTTTCTACTTCAAGTTGTCATGGGTTTACAAAGATCCTACTATACACAAGGCATCGTGCTAAGCTCTGGTTATGAATCAGGCTATTCCTGAGTCCCAAATTGGGGAAAGTGGGAAAAAATACACAAGAAAATTGCCTTGTGTCAAATGCCTTGGTCCAACTGAACACATGGGGGGGGGCGAGAAGAAAAAAAGGCTTCCTACAGGAAGGGAGAGCAGGGCTGAGTCTTGAAGGAGTCCAGGGTGAGGGGGGTGAAGGATTCCAGACATAGAGGTCAGCCAGTGAAAAGGCCTGGGCTTGCAAGATGGAGTATCAGGTGTTAGGAACAGTCAGAAGGTCAGTTTGACTGAATCCTAGAGTGTATGTAGGAGAGGGAGTAAGGTAAAAGACTGGAAAGGTTAAAAAAGCAGGGGGAAGGAATCCCATTGTGAAAGGCTTTACAAGTCAGAAGATTTTATCTTTGATCCCATCCCATGACTCTACAGGACTGGGGAACCTGCAACCTCAAGGCCACATGTGGCCCTCTAGGTCCTCAAGTGTGGCCATTTCACCCAATGAATGGGATTTACTCAAAGGGCCACACTTGAGAGCCTAGAGAGTCACATGTGGCCTAAAGGCTGTAGATTCCCCATCCCTGATCTAGCATATCCAGAAGTCAAGAGTTAATTGAGAACAGGCCATCTGGAATCAGGTGAGCAGTTTGGAGTGGGAAGAAGCTTTGAGAGGAGGCTGGTCCTGACACCAAAAAAGAGTGAGAACTAAAAGATAGGAATAATTTTTTTAAGTGGAGATTTTACAGTTACTTACTATTAAAAAAAATCGTATTGACATCTTTTGTTTTGACATCCTCCTCCCATCTAAATATATCCTTCGTTTCTCCTTTTCCCTGCAACACTGGTTATAACAAAAAAAAATTTAAAAAGAAAAAAATAGTTCAGCAAAACTAACCAAAGTATCAAAAAGACATAACAAGTATGTAGCCTTAAGCAAGTACCTCATCTTGAGTATTTTTGAATATTAGAGCCCCCAAGTTCTCACACTCTTGGCTGTTGAGGAATTGTGGGGACGAACGACAAACCTTGAGGTGTGACTTCTTCTGAGGGTATTTAAGGCAAAACATTAAAGATTAATCAATGGACAGGTGAAAAAGGTGTCTTAGAGAGGAGAAGTCTTCTTAGCATCTTTGGAATCAGACCTTATAATGCAGACCGCTGCTTGTTCTACTTCAAGTTGTCATGCATTTACAAAGATCCTACTATGCACAAGGCATTGTGCTAAGCTCTGGTTATGAATCAGGCTATTCCTGAGTGCCAAATTGGGGAAAGTGGGAAAAAATGCACAAGAAAATTGCCTTGTGTCAAATGCCTTGGTCCAACTGAACACCAGTCCTGGCCTTTTATCAGATAAGTAGGTCCATTTGAGAACAAAATGTAGACAATTCCTTGCCCTCTTAGGTTTCTTCTCTAGTATGTTAATTCTATTTATTTTTAAATTATTTTCTATTAATTTATTTATTATCCCTTTATTTTTCTCCAGTTATAATACCTTTTGGGCTTCATTTTGCCGAAGACATGTATGAAAAAATATTAATTGTAGTAGCTGAAAAAATTTAATCTAAAACAAATCTAAACATAAGAATTTTTAAGAAAATGCTAACTTGGGTTTCCAGCAAGAATCATAGGGAACATTTTTCTATGTGATATAGAGAAAGAGTTATACAGTGGAGAGAACACAGGAGAGAGTCCAAAGGCTTGGGTGAAAGTCCTAGCAACATTTCTCACTAGCTATGGAAATGTATGCAAATGCTCCCTGTTTCTGGACCTCAGTTTATTTATCTGCAAAATGAGAGTATATACCTTAGACATCTGAGCTTCAAAACAGCCTTGGGAGATATATTTCAGGTTTATGCTGTCATGGAACTTCAATGAGACAATGTAGGTGAAGTATTGGTAAGCCTTAGGGCCCTACCTGAAGGGAATCCATTATGACTATCCTGTTACACAAGATTATTAAATTCAAACATATTTATTTCGGCATGCTTGGCTACAACCTTACTCCGTAATATGTATGTCTAAAAAAAGCTATAATTGTAATTTACAGTGTCCTGGGCATATGCCTCCAAACCTATGTCAAGGAAGAAATTAAGCAAAGAACCAGGCAGGAATTTTCTTAGAGTCTCTTTGAACAAAGAGACTGCCTCTTTTTCCCTTTCTCCTCTATTCATTTTCAGCCTTCTTTCAGTATTTCTGTCTTCCTGTCTTCCCCATACAGGGCCTCAGTTTCTTCACTTTTAAAAATGAAGGGCTTAAGACTATTCTCTTTTTTGTTTAGTTTTCCTATTTTCTGGTTTCTCCCATTCTTTGTATGACTAATGGGGAAATGTATTTAATAGGAATATATGTGTAGAGCCCATATCAGATGGCATGCTGTCATGGGGAGGGAGGGGGAGAAAATGTAAAACTTATGGAAGTGAATGTTGAAAACTAAAAGTAAATAAATTAATAAACTGTAAAAAAATGAGGGACTTAGATGCGATGATTTCAAAGACTCCTTTCACTGGAACAGAACCAGAACTTCGTACATAGCAACAACCACAGTGTGCAAGGAATTTTTCTGGCTAGACTTAGTCCTTCACAACAATGCAAAGACCTAAAACATTCCCAACGGACTCTTGAGATAAAATGCCATCCACATCCTGAGAAAGAACTATGGAATTCAGCCACAGAACAAAGCAGACCATTTTCCCTTATGTTATATTTTGTTTTGTTTTATGGTTTCTCCTATTTATTTTAATTCTTCTGTGCAACATGACTAAGAGGAAATGTATTTAATATGAATGTATGTGTAGAACCTATATAAGATTGCATTCCATCTCAAGAAGGGAGGGTAGAGGGAGGGGGGAAAATCTAAGATATATGGAAGTGATTGTAGAAAACTGAAAACAAAATAATTTTTTTAAAAAAAGATTCCTTTCATGTCCATTAGTGATGATACTGACATGTTAGACTTGAAATCATGGTTCAAATCATGCCTCAAATCCCATACTGCTCCAAGTAAGTCACTTAATCTCTCTGGGCCTCAGTTTTATCATCTGTAAAATGAGTGGATTAAACTTGATTTTCAAGAACCTTTCCAGAAGTACGTCTGTGAGCCTATGAACTGTTTCATGCTCAAGTCCTTCATTATCTCTGTGTACACCTGGGACCCTCCCAAGCATTGTCTTGCAAGCACGAGTTCCTCTGTAAGGAAGATGCTCTGTCTCCCTGGAGTGGAAACAACTGTGGTAAAACAAAGTTGGGACTTTTAAGCAAGTCTAGGCTAGAACACTCCGGAGGCCAGCATGGAGGGAGCACCCCACAGCTTCCCCTGCCTGTCCATTTCATTAGTCAGTGCACCTGCAAAGTTACTCAAGAATCTGCTTTTTCTTGGGGAAATCTGGGGGCCAGAGAACAGGGTGAGTACAACTCCTTCAGGGTGTTTGCTAAACAACTACTAACCTACAATTGCAGGCACGGTGGGGAAAGGTAGGCAAGCATTTTCTTATTAAACATATAGGAAAGAAGTGACCTAAATGGGCAGGTCCCGTTGTGATGTGTACACAACGCACACCAGCTAAGATTGCTTTAAAAGTGGGACACAGGCCCTTTCCAGTGGCATGGAAGGGGGATCAAATCAGCAAAGGCAGGGAGGTAATTAAATTTGAAAATCACTTATTAACGATGAGTTATAAAATCAGGCCCTGTGCTGGACCCAAGGAATGCAGAGACAAAAAGAAAATCAATCCTTGTCCTCAGGGAGCTTATATTGTACTGGATTTACTCTGGAAGCCCTAGACATTTTCTAAGAAATCACTTAGTTCACTGAGTTTCCTTCCATGCTGCCTCTCCAACACCACACATGAGGAAGGTAGGGGGCAAGGAAGCTGTAAATTCTGGGGAGTCCACGGAGGGAGGGGTACAAGTTAAAGCCCGCTACTGAGCGGGAAAACTCAGATCAGTAGAGTCCAGGTACCTTGCAAATGTGCTCAACTTATTCATTGAATATCCGAGGTGAAAAGGACCTCAGAAACTGTCAGTCTAAGAACCTCATTTTAGGATGACAAAATAAAAGCCTCGAGCAATCAATGAACTTGCTAAAGTCACAGCAAATGGCATAGGTGGGTCATGAACCCAGGTCTCCTGATTCCAAGTCCAGTGTTTGTTCTGCCAGATAAACCCAATTCTCCTAGATGGGAATTCAGCAACAAACATTTATCAAATCTCTAATAAGAACAAGCTCTTTATTAAAGCCCTGCTCTTATTCCATATCAATGTGTAGATGGGTTCTCAAAGCCTAGGCTTGCAGAACACAAACTTTGATGGGTCCTATTGATGATGATGATGACAACTGACATTTATGTAACACTTTTAAGTTTTTGAGGTACTTTATGTATTGTCTCATTCAACGTCAGCAGCCAAATACCCAGCTGCATCAATGGACACAGTGCATTGACGCTAGACTAGAGATGGTAGGATAAAAATGATTATTTAAAAGTAAAATTTTAAATATTTGTTTTAATTATTTGCATTTAAAGTACATTTACATGGAGGAAAAATTATAAGTACCAAAAAAATTCTTGCATCAGTAGACACAATCAATGCATATTTGGTCCTTCTATTAAGGAAAAGGGGATAGATGTGTAATTTTAAAGGTATGGGATGAAGAAACTCTCATGATCAGTGCAGGTCAGGACTTTTCTCTGAAACTTAAGAGTTATAGAAAGGTGCCT
>JAQQSK010013872.1:0-11332 GCA_028658325.1 Potorous gilbertii
TGCCAACATGACCAGAGAGACTCTCCTATAGTAAGGTATAGGAAAGAGTACAGAACAAGAAGAAAAAAGGGAGTCTGTGCAAAATTATTAATAAAACCAACTTCTCCCTCTGCTCTAACTTGGTCCCTTGGCTTCTCAACATACGTTCTAGCTATTCCCACTTTCAATGTAATGGAATGTCTCGTCGGCTGTTGTCCCAAACACTCTAGCACTGTACCCCCTGGAGAATTATACTGAATGAAAATAACGCCAGTCATTTCAAATGAGTCTCACTGCATTAGGACAATTGTTTCTGCCATTATTCCATTCCGATAAAAGTTTTCTGAGCAGAATATTAACTATTTAGTTTAAATGTGTACTTGTTATTCATTATAACATTCTGGATAAATGAGAGTCTACTGTAGTCAATACACTGGAGACACAAATGAGCCAAGAGATGCACAAAAGGTCAATCCCAAGTATTCCTCAATTAAAGCTTTACACAACCCAAAGTTGAGTACCTCAGCTTAACAACAGGGTGACATGGCTTCTAGAAAAATGTACATAATACAAAGGTGGAGGAAACATACTATAGTGGCTGGAGAGCAATACTTCAATTCTAGAATAGCGGAATTCAAATCCTGCCTCTGATTAGCTGCTTGACCGCAGAGAAGTCACTTAACTTCTTCTTATTGACCCAAGAGACTCTCTAAGACTATAAGCCATAGAAGAGTTGCTTCTCTGCATGAGCAAAGAAGTGACCACTGTGGGAGCTCCTTATATTGACAAAAGATAGGTCCATTCAACTCCCCTCTCCACACACTCCAAAAAAGTAGTGATGGAAGGTAATAAATACTTTTATGGCCCCCACTATGTGTGGGACACTGTGCTCAGTGATTTTTACAAATATTATCTCATTTATTCTGCACAAAACCCTGCAAGACGTTGTAGTCATTTCCAGTTGTATCTGCCTCTTTCTGACACTTTTTGAGGAGTACTTTCTTGGCAAAGTTATTGGAGGGATTTGCCATTTATTACGTCAACCCCTTTAAATGAAGAGGCAACCATCAAATAGTAGGTGGTATTACTATCCAAATTTATATTAAGTGAACTGCCCAAGATCACAGAGCTAGTAGGTGTCTGAAGCTGGATTTGAACTCAGGTCTTTCTAAGCAATTATTCTTAGTTAGTATCTTTACTTATCTTAGTATCCACTGTACAGTCCGCTGCCTCTAAGTGACCTTCACTAAAGAAAACAATGTTCATATTGTTGAAATAAATTCCCCACACCACTGCATACTCATTAGGCTAGTTTTAGATTTGTTTGTTCATTTTGTAAGTCACTGACAAACTACAAAGCTTCTAGAGGGGGAAAAGGAACCAAAATTGTGTGGCTACTGAAATGATCTAACTTGGAGAGGAGAAGAGTAAAAGGAAACATGAGATCGTAGATTAGTAGTTAGAAGGAATTGCATCTTGTTCATTTCCCTCACTTTATGGATGGGACAACGTAGACCCAAGTAGATTGAGTGACTTTCCCAATGTCATACGGGTATCAGAAGTGAGATTTGAACTCAGATCCTCTGACTTTATATCCTTATTCTATCCATTAAACAATGTTGCCTAGTTGTTTTTGCTATTATTTCTTTGAAAAGTATTTCATAAATTCTTGAATTTCTTTGAAAATATTTCATAAATAAAATTCAGAATTTGCCTCTCAGAAACTTCCATTTAATAGTATTAATTCTACCTCTCAGATAACACAGAATAATCCCCTCTCCCACCTGTAGGATAGTCCTTCATGTATTTTGAAAACATGTAAGTAGGTAGCATGAAGGAGAACTAGTGGAATTAATTTTAATGGATGGAAATTTCTGGGAGGGATTCCTGCATTGGGTGAGTATTTTGGATTATAGGTTCTGAATTTTTATGTTTTTTCTTATGAACCCTTTTATTGTTGGATGAATCTAGGGCCCCATTCTTAGAAAACTGTTTTTCAAAGTATAAATTAAAACACACATGCTAAAAAAGAAACTAATTATGATGAAATAAAAATGTTTTCTTTTTCCTAACCAAGTTCACAGATCTCATGAAATAAGGGTACTTGGAACCAGTTCAAGAACTTCTGGGTTAACAGAAACATCCTCTAGCTATAGAACTGTTTGGTTTTCAGTGTCCAAATTCATTGTTTAACAGGAAACAATGTTTCATGGAATAATATACTTTTGTTTAATTTGAAATCCCATTAACTAAAAACATCAAAATGTGCACCTTGTATATTTGGTTCTGTGTTGTGGTCTGTCCTTCATTCTCAAAGAGGACCATGGTATCAGGAAGATGATGCCATGACTGGCAAGTGAATTGGATTTAAGTGAGGGAGGGCTGTCCAAAGCCACAAGCCTCACTTTCTCCTTAGAAGGCATCTAGGTCCAGTGTTCAGATATGAATCAGGACAATTGGAGACCATGGGGCTCCTTCATCTGACTTACTGCTGAAATCTTCTATATGCTGTCTCCTTCCTTACAGTATGTAAGAGTTCCTTGGGAGCAGGGACTATTACTTGTGTGTGTATATATACATATATATATATAGATATATACATACACACACATATATATATACATATACATATACATATATATATATAACTTAACATATGATAACCACATAAATGCCTTATTCATTCATTCAATCATATTACTCATTTGCCACTTAGTAGATGCTATTGTGTCTCATTATGGAATGTCTACATGTTTTATCTATACCACTGATGAGGATGATGTTAGCTAGCATTTATATAGCACTTTAGGTTTATAATCTGCTTTACAAATATTCTCTCATTTGATCTTTGCAAAAGCCTTGGGAGATAAGGTGTACTTTCTATAACATTTTATAGATGAGGAAGCTGAAGCAGGCAGTGGCTAAGTGATTTGTCTAGTATCATACAACTAATAAGTATTTGAAATTGGATTTGACTCAGGTCTTTTTGGCTGCTGGCCCAATCCTCTGTCTACTGTTCTAGTCTAGCTACCTCAGACTATAACATCTTCAGTGGTAGGTAGGTATTATATCTGATCCACCTTCATTTCTCTTGAAGAGGTGATATTGGGCTTTTTCTACACACAAACCTCTCAGTAACTGTTTTAATGACGATAGCAGTGAAATTCAAAAGCTATTAGAGAAATAGACTAGTAGTATGTAAACTCTGAAAAAAGGGACTGTCTCATTTTATTATTTATGCCTACCATCCAGCAAAGTGCCTGGCATGCATGTAACATTTATGTAACACTTGGTGAATGAATTGAGTCAAAAATGGGTCAAACATAGACCTAAAAAGAGTTATAAGGTAGATTGGGTCAGGGGGCCATTATGCTGCCTCCTTGCTTTGCAGGTCAAAATATAGTGAGAGTCCTGGGCCCATCTTCTCCCATGAAATACAACACCTCAGCCATCCCAGCTACTACCCTTCTGTGGCTTCTGCAGTGTGACAATCACTAAACAGGATGGACCATCCCCTGCATTTTTTCTTTATGCCCAACTAATTTTGACCCAAGCAGCAGAATTTCTACCTGTGTGTACAAGTCTGAAGAAGGAAAGTTCTGTATTTACCAGAGGCTAAAGTGTTCAGGACCTTTTAAGAAGATAAGCAGAGAGCCACTTGGCAATAGTATAAAAGGAATCACTGCGGTACAGTGTCAGTTTAAAAACTCTTGAGACAGAACTGAGCATGGAAACTGACAACATCATTCCTAAGAGTATAAAATGAAAATCAATCAATTGAATTCAAATGTGTCTCTGGGCCTTAAACCGAATCTAATATAACCCTGAGATTTAAAATTGGAGACCAGCTTCTATTAAACTCACCTCAAAATGAACTACTAAGGAGAAAATGAATCTTAAGAGGATCAGGTGAGCCGACTCAAACACCATTTTCCATCTCAATGATGGCAGTCTTTAAAAAGAAGAAGACATTTTGGTGTCTATATAGAAAAAGAAGGCAAATTTTCCCCAAAGCATCAATTAAAAAAAATAGAGGCAAGCAGGTGAAGTAGGGATATGGGTATTTGAAAGTTGGAGAGAAATGATGGCATTTATATATTGAATTGTAAAACGTTCTGCCTATAGGCACTGCAGAAACCCCAGTAGAGCTAGATCTGGATTAATCCAAATAATGAATGCCCTGAAGTAGTAATGAGTGTTTGAATGTGCACTAATTAAAGTTGTATGTGCTTAAAATATGGTAATTGGTTCTAGATCACTAGAATTAGACAGTTTGAGTAATGGAACCACATCATAGGATTCATTATTTGCATTATCAGGGACACAGCAATATTATGGTACTTATGAGACAGAAAAGGGATTACTTAAGTCAAACTCTCCATTTTACAGGTAAGGAAACCGAAACTTAGAAAGTGACTTGCCTAAGGTCACAAAGTCACTTGTCACCTTAGACTTTTATTACTGAATTCTTGCCAGGGTCAGCCTCAGTGGGGTATAAGAGCCAGAATAAAATGCATGGTAGCCCTTAGCCAATCAAAGTCATATATTATTCTGTCAAAACATGTCATACATTATTTATGCATATTATTAGATATGCAAATTCACACATAGAGCACACAGATTGAGGTGTTTTCATCAGTGTATAAATAGCTGTATACATATACGTACACCTGCATACACCTTCCTTATTATCTTTATTACATGGATAGGGACTGGATCTGTCATTTCAACACAAGGATATATACCTTGTATTCTCTCTCTCTTTCTCTCCCTCTCTCTCTCTCTCTCTCTCTCTCTCTCTCTCTCTCTCTCTCCATATATGTATATATACATATATATAATATACACACATATAGAAAAATATATACATTTAAATACCTATATATACCTATATATATATATATATATATATATATATATATATACACAATACATATACATACACATATACAAATATACATATATATATATATATATATACACATATGGATGTGGGTGTGTGTTTAAGGGAAGAACAGTCATATTTAGCCATAAATACATATTTAGACTCACCTAGATTACAGACAAACATTAATTCACATGTAGTCTGAAGTATGTGGGTATGTATGAGTATGTGTAAGAGAAGAGAGAATTTATAAACATAGTAGATGGATGAATAAATGAATTCATACAAAAGCATTCATTAAATGCTTGTTATGTGCAAAATGCCATGCTAAGTGTTAGGGATACAAAGTGAAAAGTAAGATAGTTCCTTTTATCAATGAACTCACTGTCTAATGGGGGAGACAATGAACATGGAAAGTTTCAGCTAGGGGTTGGATGGAAAGGACCTGGGTCCCTTGGAGTATGGTGGCAAATGTCATATCATGCCATTTCCCTTGACAAAATCATATCATTTTCTGACATTGAATCTTTCAACGATTCTGAGGACTCTGGTAGCAAGTACTTTCTTTTCTGAAACATAAAACTAGACAGGATTGTCCCTACATGTCCCACTGCATATTCAGTGCCTTCATGTAATTACCTAAGTTTTTCCTCATAGAAATTTTTGCTTACTTACTACTTACTATAGGGCCACAACACCTTTGTTTTCATGACCCTACCTCACCAAGGGTTCCAGTTAGAAGAATAAAGTTATAATGGATGCTGAAGGCTGTTTTGTTTCTTTTAGTAAGAAGCTAAAAGCTTGACAATCCTTCCTCTTACTCGCCTCCTCCCCTTGAGCCTCAACTCACCTCTCCAGTCACAACTATTTACCCTGGAGCAGTCAATTCACTTTCCTGTTGTTTGAACTATTTCCACCATCACTCAGTCCAAAGAAATGGAGCGACCTCAAACTTGTTCTGAGCTCTTCAGAAGATACTGATTCTCAACATGCTCTCATAAATAAAGTATTACATTCCCATTTGAAACTCTGGGATCTATTGTTATTTCAAGAAATGAAAGTTCTCAGTCAAGAAAAGCAGGAGAGCAAGCAGGAGCTGAACAACACTCCAGCTTTGTGATTCAAGAGCTGGTGCATGTGGCTGGATACTTGTTGTGCTTATGAAGTTGTTGTACTTATGAAGAAATGTAGAGTCTCTTCCATTTGTTAGTGTTCTCTGTATATATGTCTGCATAATGATGTCAAGAGGAGGGAGGCACATAAATACAGATGCCAGGTTTTTATGGCTAAATTTTTGGAATATTCCATCATTAACTAAGAGTATTGCTCTTCTCAAACTTGATGCTCCCATTAGAGGCTGCCATGGCGGAAACTTGACTGCCCTCAGGTGGTACCCCAACAGTTTAGGTAGCAAGACATTAGTGGGCATTCTGCACAGCATCCAGCCAGATACGTACTTAACACATATTGATGTAAGTGAATCCATTAAGAAGTTTTCTAGTTTTCATACTTTTCTGATCACCACACTACACTGGAAGAACATAGTACCTGTCAGTTTCCACTACAGAAAGAAAAGGAAAGAAAAAAATCCTGAGCAGAATGACTAGGATGCTTGTGTTATTACTGAAGAACACAGAAGGAAATCATAAGTAAATTAACCATTCTTTACATGAAAAAAAAAACATAAACACTACCAAGACCAGCTATCCATGCTTTTCTGGATGGTACCATCATGCCTCAATTACTTCCTGTTTCCTCTTCCCATTAGTGAACTTTTCCCCAAGTCTGTCTGTTTGGTGAAGGGCTCCAGACCAGTCATTCCTGCTTCTACAGACTTATCAGTCATGCCTTAGCTTGGATACCTCTTCCCCCACCCCTACTTTCTTAGCCTCCCCTCTCTCTTATGGTCCTCCCTCATTAGAATGCAAGCTCCTGTAGGGAAGACACTTTTGTTTTGCTTCTATTTATATCCTAAGTGCTTAACACAGTGCCTGATGCAAAGTATGTTGTTATGAAATAATTAATTGCATGTTGACTGACTGAAAATACCATTGGAGGCTTGACCATAGACCTGGATGATTTTTGAAGGTCATTGGTGGTTATCCAGATCACAAGTCAAGAACCACTGAGTTAAATCCCAAGAAGGAAAAGAATCTTGAACTTAAAATATATTTTAATCACAATCCACTATGAAAAAATAATACTCTTCTCACAATCTTACTGCTTTCAGAAGCAGTGACGAAAGTAAATAGGAAGTTATTTTCTTTTGGTCAGGAGTAGGAATGGTTGCAAAATAGGGACTGTCAGGGTCAGGCATGGAAGGCAATTAGTAACTCTGAAAAGGATTCTTACCACTTATAATCAGAGCCTTTATCAGTTTTTGTTGCATAAACAGATTGTGCTCAACATGTCAGTTCCTACATGAAATCCTTTAAAAACCCATCATAGACACCAACAAAACTCACAAACATGATGTACCACCTCACCTTGCTCTGTCCTCATTCACCATTTTAAAGTACTAGTTCACAGCAATGAAACAGAATATTTCCATTGTTCTTATATGAAATTAGCAGTTTGCCTGTGAATGGTGTGTCGATTCTGCTGAGGGATACTAATGCTAAGTATAGGGTGTTTCAGTGGACTTTATCCATATTCAGATTTTTGCTTACCCTTCCCCTCTCTTCCTCTCTCCCCTTCTCTTCCTTTCCCCTCTTCCTTTCCTTTCTCTTCTCCCTCCTTTCCTTTCCTTCCCTTCCTTTTCATTGCCTTCACTTTTCCCTTATTTTGTTTCCCTTTCCCTTCGATTCTCCCTTCCCTTCTCCCTCCCCTTTTCCCTTCCCTTCCCTACACTTCATTGCTCTGTTTCTGTTTAGACCTGTGATGGTTTCATCAATATAGGGAACTTCCTGTTGTGGAATCTCTACTTATTGAAGCAGACCGAACAACTCTTCTACTTGGCAACTCTTCAAAGTCTTGAGTTTGGCTGTCTAACACCCACTCTCCACAAATCTTCATTTAATCCAGGTTAAATGTCACCAGTTCCTTCAATTTATCCTATTAAAGAAGGGCTCTTTCCTATCCAGGTCACTCTCCCCTGCATGCTCTCCAACTTATCTATTTCATCTTCAAACACATGATAAGAACTGAACACTCTTGCAGATAGAGTCAGAATGAAACATTAAATCACTGTTGCTTCATGAAAGCCTTGAAGTCCATTAAAGCTCCCAAGTCTTCTTCAGACAAACTTCTGTCAAGTCACAGCTCATGCACACCCTGCAGTTGTGAAGTTGACTCTTTGAACCTATCTATAAGTCTTTTATCCTGTTACATTTATCACGTTTCTCTTTTATTATATATTTGGATCATTGTTTTACCCTTCAGAAATCTTTCTAGATCTTGACTTTGTCATTCAAAGTATTAATTATTCCTTCTAACTTTGTCATCTGCAATCCTAATAAATACTCCATTTATGTCTTTGTATGTTATTGATGTAAAAATAAATAAATGGTACAATATTAGTATCTACACTCAAGACTGGTCTAATAAGGAGATAATATTTCAACACAGATAGAAGTGATATATGATATTATTTGATAAGGACAGTATAAAATTATAAAACAGTGTATTATCAGTGGGATGAGGGAGAATGACTTATCAACAGTGATGGAATCAAATAAAGCTTTCTGGAGGAGATAACACAGGAGTTGGGCTTTTAAGCTTGGATAGGAATTTAACAGGAGAGGAGGGAGTTAAGGCTTATTTTGAGCACAAAGAATATCCTAAGCCTTTGGTCAGGTTAGGTCCAGTCAGGAGAATAAGTTGTTGTGGTGTTCGTTCTTGGTTTTTAAAGGGGATCATGATATCAGGGAAATGATGACATGACTTGCACTTGACTTTGACTTGAGTGAGGGAGGGCTGTGCAAGGTCATCAGCCTCACTTCTCCTCCAGAGCTATCTGGATATAGTGACCAGATATAAAAACAAGTGCTTATTTAGGGAAATATTTGTACTAATACCGAGTTCATTAAGGACAGTGATATAAAAATAAAAAAAGCAAGATTTTACCAGATTTTTGTGGGCTTTGAATGTCAAAAAAGGAAGGAAACAAAGAAGAACTTGAATACTCATGAGGAAATAAGGAGCCACTGAAGAAATAATTTAAAGAATGATATCACTGGATGAGAGATTTTTCCACCAGTGTAATGGAAAAAGGTTATAGAGGTAGAAAGTAGAAATGGAAATCTCTGGTAAAAATCTATTATAATAATATACCATGTATACGATAACTAGGATGTATGCTAGAATATTGACAGTGAGCATAAAGAAGGGATGGTTTTGAAAGATGTTAATAATTGCATATGAGAGACCAGGAAGAGGAAATAATGAAAAGAAATTCCAAGGTTACAAACACGGAGGAATGGATGGATGGTGTTATCGTAGCCAGAAACAGTGAAGTCAGAAAAAGTCAGAAAGTATATCAGGCATGGGGAAAATTAATTGAATAAATTATTTCACTTAAACTCAGGGGAAAATACTTTCTCTTCTCAAGACTCACGAAACTACTCCCTTAGTTCAGGTTCTCATCACCACTCCCTGATCCTTTTACCATAGCTCTTGCCCTTTTATATCTGTGTGTCCCTTAGCAAGTCAACTAAATTCTTTGGCTTTCAGTATCCAGACTGCAAAATGAAATAATTGGGTTAATTATTTTTATAAGTCCTTCAATTCTAAATCCATGATCTTATTGCTTCTAGAATAAAATACAAAGTTATGAGCATAGAATTTGGATCTTGTCACAACATAACTGCAATTTTTCTTTCTAGATTTATTTATTTGACAGTCCTTCTGTTTGTGGTATATTATGAGCAAACGAGCCAATCATTTCATGTGTTTGACATTCTATCACCCACTGCTTAAACCTTAGAACAAGCTATCTCCCTTGCCTGGAATATCTCTATCTCTCCTCACACTGATTTCTTACACAGGGCAGTTATGTGGAACAGTAATTAGAGTGCCAAGCCTGCAGTCAGGAAAACTCACCATCCTGAGCTCAAATCTGACCACAGATAATTAGTAGCTCTGTGACCACAAGTCACTTAATCCTGTTTACTTCATTTCATCATCTATAAAATGAGCTAGAGAAGGAAACAGGAAACCATTTCAGTATCTTTGCTAAGAAAACCCAAAATGGGTTCACAAAAAGCCAGAAATGAAACAAGATAAGATTTCTCCTCTTGAAGAAAATAGAGACTTTTATACAATTCAGCTTAGTTTTTTAACTTAGCACACATTGACTTAATTTTTAAAAAATCATGTTGTTAGATATTGCTTTTCCAATAGCTTTGGAATAATATACATTATCACAAAACATGAATTTCAAAATAATCTATAACCTTAAGCTTCTAATTTCTGGAATAGAAGTCTGACAATGATATGACCACTTCAGATTAAAAAAAAAGAGTTTTCCTCCTTGTTTCCCTGTAATGTCTGCTTGCCCAAACTCAAGCTAAAATATCTATTTCCAAACTTGATGATAGAAATTAGGAAAGAATATCATTAAAATGATGAATCTTATGAGTAAATTGTTTGATATTTAATTCAGTGGGTTATGGAATCATCTCCTCTACTTCTGTCTGTTCATATCCTCCCTATATTTCAAGTCCAGGCTCAGATATGACCCAGCCCTCTAGATGAAAGCAGCTTTCTCTTCTTTGTTTGCGTTTCTTCTTACTGAACATTTACATTTTACCATGTATTATATGGCTCCCTGGATACATTTTGCCTCTCTTACTAGACAGTAAATTCTAAGAAAAGCTGGTTTCCTATCTTGCTTTTGTATCTCCCACAATATGTAGTTTAATATCTTATATATAGTAGTAATAATAAGTTTCTATTTCTATTGCATTTTAAACTTATAAAGACTTTCTCTACAACTACTCCCATGAGGTAGACAACATAAGTGTAATTATATATATATATATATATATATATATATATACATACACACATACACACACATGTACACACACACACACACACACACATATATTATAAATGATGAAACTGAGGATCAGGGAGGCCAAGTGAACTGCCCAAGACCACACAGAAGATAAATGCCTCTCAAAAGTATTAATGTTTTATATATTTGAATATTTAATGGCACATGGTAATTTTATGTAAACAATGAATGAATAATACAAGCAGAACTCACTGGAACCTTGCTATGGCTTGGCTACCAACGTGCAGATTGCAGTAAAAGGTAGAGCTTCACTAATGGAAGAACTACTTGGAACTTGTAATTGTTGTTTCACCCAGTAATCATTACCCTGACAAAAAAGCCCTCGCTCTCTCTGTCTCTCTCTCTCTCTCTGTCTCTCTCTGTCTCTCTCTCTCTCTCTGTCTCTCTCTCTGTCTCTCTCTCTGCCTCTCTCTCTCTGTCTCTCTCTCTCTCTGTCTCTCTCTCTCTCT
>JAQQSK010013873.1:0-11332 GCA_028658325.1 Potorous gilbertii
GATTCAAATGGTGCTCCCCAGCCTCAGGGCTTTTGGCGGCAGGCTTGACTGCTCTTTAATGGGGGCTTATCTGCTGGTTCTCAGGTGGGGGCAGGTCCGCCTCTCAGGCTCAGTTCCCTCAGGGGTTTTATACAGAGATCCTTTGTAATGGAGCTGTGGTGGAGCTCCAGCCCGCTCTGGGAGTCTCTGGCTGAGGTGCCTCAGCCTCTGCCGCAGCGGCCGCTTCCCAGGGTGTCCGAGTCCCGGAGATCCCCCGCTCCCCTCTCAGCCCGTCTCTCTCACTGACCTGTGCGTCTGTGGGTGGAGGAACCTTCGCGGCCGCCGGAGATTCAAGTCTCTGACACCTGCTGGGCTCTGCTCGCTCCTTTCAGTGCCGCGTGGCCGGGGCGGGGGAGGGGAGCTCTCGGCCGGGCAGGAGTCTGCTCCCGTCTGGGGTACCTTTGCGGTCGATTTTTCAGGGCTCTCTGCAACGGAAATCTCCTTCACTGTGTTGCTGCGCGGCTTCCACTCTTCCAGAATTTGTCAGGAGTTCTTTTTACAGGAAATCTATGGGCTGTGGGTTTGGACCTAGCATAGGTGAGTCTTTCTACTCCGCCATCTTGGCTCCGTCCCCCTAAAACTTCAGCGTATTTTTCAAGGTGTTGTTTTCTTCAGCATTTTTTTGGGTCTCCTTTATTAAGGTATTGACATATTTTTCATGCTTTTCTTGCATCTCTCTCATTTCTCTTCCTATTTTTTCCTCCCCCCGTCTAACTTGATTTTCAAAATGCTTTTTGAGCTCTTCCAAGGCCTGAGCCCATTGGATATCTATTTCAGATGTTTAGGATACCGAGGCCTTGACTCCTATTTCTTTCCCTGTTTGTAAGCATTGGTCTTCTTCGTCAGAGAGGAATGGCGCAATCATCTGTTCCCCAAGAAAGTAACCTTCTGTGATCTTATTTTTTTTCCCCTTTTCTAGTCATTTTCCCAGCCAGTTACTTGTTTTCTGAGATTCCTGTCCACCCAGTCCTAGATCCTTCTAGCTAGTGCTTGGGGTCTGAGATTCAAATGCTGCTCCCCAGCCTCAGGGCTTTTGGCGGCAGGCCTGGCTGCTATTCAGGGTAAGATTAAATCAGGTTCTCAGGTTGGGGCAGGGACGCCTCCCAGGCTCAGTTCCCTCAGGGGTTTATTCAGATACCTCCTGTAATGGAGGTGCTGCCGATCTTCTGCTTGCTCTGGGAGGCTCTGGCTGCCTGCTGCCTCTGCCGCTGCCTCCTGAGAGGGTCCGAGTTGTGGAGTAACCCACTCCCCTCTCAGCCCATCCACACGTCTCTTTCACTGATCTGTGTGTCTGTGGGTGGAGGGACCTTTGTGGCCGCTGGAGATTCCATCCATGAAGGCTGCTCGGATCTGTTTGGTCCTCTCTGTGCCATGGCTAGGGCAGAGCTGGGCTCCGCTCCTGTCTGGTGTGTGATGGAGCTTTGTGGTCGGTTTTTCAGGTCTCTCTCTGGAACGGAAATCTCCTTCACCCCATTGCTACACGTCTCCACTGTTCCAGAATTTTTTGAAAGTTCTGTTTATAGATTATTATGGGCTGTGGTTTCGGAGCTAGCATATGTGAGTCTTTCTACTCCGCCATCTTGGCTCCACCCAATACAGTACTTTTCCTATATAAGCTTTAGCATCATTCCTGTTAAGTTGCAAATTCTTTAAGGAATGCAAGTTCCCTTAGGAGCTCTGCTTGCCATGTTGGCGTTACGGTAAACCTTTGCCAGCTTAGAAAATTCTTGATTCCCTGAATTCATTCAAGATGACCGTTTGTGGCACTCTGCTCTTTGAAAGGTCCCTGAACTCCTTAAACTGCCTCAGTTTTAGGAAAAAAATTGCAAAGTTCTCTTAGTAGGACTTCTTTTTCTCTCTCGAAATTTTTTGGTAAGGTCTGGGGAATGCATAAGAGTATTATAGGGGCAAACTGACTTCTCGCCTCATCCCCCTCCTTTCTCCCTCGTCCTTATTCCTCCTCTCCCTCTCCCTTTCGCTCTCTCCTTTCTCCTCCTTCTTCTCCTCCTCCTCCATGTCCTTCTCTTCCCTCTCTTCCTTTTCTCCTTTTTCCCACCCTGACTCCTCTTCCCTTTCCTCCTACCCTTTCCTCTTTCCCATTCCCCCTCTCCCTTTCCTTTCTTTGGTTCCTCCTCATCTTCCTCCCCACCCACACCTCCTTCGCCCTCTCCTGCTTCCCCTTCTCCATTCTCCCCTTTCCCCTCTCTTCCCTTTTCCATTTCTCTTCCCCATCCCCCACTCCCCATTCCTTTTTCCTCCTCCTCTCTCCTTCCCTTCTCACTCCTCTCCCCCGCCCCGTACTTTCTCCACCTCAAAGAAAAATAAAAAATCCCCAGGAGGATTTTCATCCTGCCACTACTGCTCCTATTTGAAACCCCAAAGTGTAGGTTCTCTTTCCTATCATTTCTGGCTCCTGCTACCTAATTTCAATCTAGTATGCACATACTATTTTAAGGGACAAAATTTAGAGGATGTTATGGATGAAGTGAAAACAGAAGGTTTGCATCTTCCACAAAACTGTTCTCCCAGAAGCAGGAAAGGGGACCTTCTCAATGCCCATTATGATGGTTATTTGGGAAACAGTACCCAATTCTACTGCAGCTAGAAACAAATTGAAGGTCATCCGAAATTGATTACTTCTTGTGTTGGCCAAATAACCAAAGGCCTAGATATTGTTATGATGAGTATATGTTCTGGAGAAAAAAAAAATTGACAATACCTCCTTCACTGGCCTATGGAAAGGAGGGCTATGGAAGGTTTCTTCGTGGGACCAAGAGGGTACAGTTGGACAAATAAGAAACATGAAAATCAGTTATCCAGAAATCATCACTGACTATATAGCACTTTGCTTATAGGTCAGGTCAAGTCTTGATTCCACCAGATACAACACTGATTTTCAAGATTGAACTCTATGCTGTGACCAAAGGTCCCTGAAACATTGAAACATTTAAAGAGATCGATGTGGACAATGACAAGTAACTTTCCAAAATGGAGACCAATGATTAGTTGAAAAAGAAATTTGAGAAAGAGGATAAATCATGTGACCAGTTATATCATGATTCTGTGTTAGAAGATATTTTTAAGAAAAATGACCACTATGTAGACGGCTTCAGTTCTTCCAAGGAATATAATGTATATCACCATGAAGAACTGTAGCAATCTTTCTAAATCCACATGGTTATCTTTTGATTATACACTAAATTATTTTCATCCAAATTTTGCATACGTTTTTTCCTATAAGGTCAAAATTGATAACCTGGAATAACCTTAATTTCTGAATTTTATGTAAATTTTTAATAATAAATTATAATGCATCCCAGAACGTAGTGGAAAATTGAAAAAAAACTTATTGTAAGTACAAACTAATATTTATGTGTGTAGAATGCACAAAATTTCTATGTGTAAATCTTTAAGATTCCCAACAATTTTCGAAGTATTGATTGTTGTCTTTGATTATTTTGTTACTTATTTTGTCTCATTGTGGTAGTATAGTTTTGAATAATAGAGACATTTAATTTGATTTCCAAGAAGATTGGAGGATACAAATTAAGACATAATTGAGACCAAATGATATTTCGAGAGCAGATTCTTCACACAAAATTCACGTCATCTCTCAAATCAGGGACTTGTCTTTCTGCTACTAACCTCAAGCATGACTACAGAAAGCCGTTCCACTCATAGATCTGTATCATTCATTACAAAGATGTCGGGAAGGATAAGTGTTGGCATATGTTGCTATTACCTAGTAAATTTCAGGATGTGATTTTCAGTAGTTTTTCAATATTTTATATGAATGTTTAAGTTTGTATAACAACTGTTTATGCATGGGTATATGTAATATGAATCTTTCCCTTTCCGATATGAATATTCCTGAACAAAAGGATTAGAGTGCTCCCTGGTACCAGTAAGAGGAAAATTATAAAAGGGTAATACTACCTCATGTTATATAGATGACTTTTCCATGCAGCATCAAGACTTGTCAAAAATTTATTGACTTGATAGTTTTTTTTAAACTAACGGATAATTACTTAAGCCAAAATATTAGCCTGTCTGTAGCTGTTAAGTGAACTAATCATTGTAAAATCAAAAAATGATGTTTTTTAATAATTAAAATAAGTGACAGTGTTACAGACAAAAGCAATTGCTTATATATTCAATTAGTTTTAGGTAAATAAGTATTTTGGAGCAGTAATCAAAGGTGATTTTTCTACAATGAATGGAAAATAAACAGAATGACACTGAAAAAATTTTAACCTTGTTTTAAATTTATATCAAAAAAAAGTTTTTTAGACTTTTCATTAAAATACCTTTAGTGGTGAACAGCTTGGGTATGTTAGGGAAGCAGGGATATAATACTGTGTCAGGTTCCTATAGATCCACTCCCTTTGGTGGAACAATTGACACACATTGGTAAGATGTTTCCTTAACCACTAACTCCTCATTTTAACTGTTTCAAATATGTTGTTGTTCAGTCCTTTTGTCATTTGTGTCCAATTTTTTGTGACCCCATTTGGGGTCTTCTGGGCCAGGATGCTGGAGTGGTTTGCTATTTCCTTCAGTAGCTGATTTTACAGATGAAGAAACTGAAGCAAACAAGGATAGGTGAGTTGCCCAGGGTAACACAGCTAATAAATGTTTGAGGTCAGTTTGGAACTTAGGACAATGAGTCTTCCTAATTTCAGCACCAGAAATTTGTTGACTATGGCACCACCTAGTTGCCCTAAGTTTCAAATATACTGATTTTCTCAAACAGAATTATTTTGCATCATTAAATCTAAAACAGGATCTAAACTTCACCTAATAGAAAGGTGAAGTTTTTCCATTATGGAAATAGTCTGTCTACAGATTTATGCTCTGTCACTGCAATCAAGTCCTCAGGGCTTCCTTTACTCCTTCTGTAATTGCATATCATTTCAGTAGATCGTTAAGCATAAATAGTTGTCTCCTTTGTGTCACGCTCTATGCTAAGTGTACAGGGAAATAATTCCTGTTGTCAAGGATCTTGCTTTCTTTTTGAGGGGAAGGAAGATGTTTATATATGTGGGAAATACAAATTATATATACAAGGTACTTGAAAAAGGTCAAGTATTCCTTGCTCCTCTGATTTCTTTATATTATCAACCTTTATACCTCAATCATGTACCCATCTGAAATTTATTCTTATTTACAGTGTCAGGCGTTGGTCTATAGCCAATTTCGGCCACACTATTTCCCAGTTTTCCCAGCAATTTTTCCCAGACAATGAGTTCTTATCCCAGAAACTGGAGTCCTTGACTTTAACAAACGGTAGATTGCTATATTCATTGATTACTGTGTCTTGAGTACCCAACATAATCCATTGGTCTCCCCCTCTATTTCTTAGCCAGTACAAACAACGTTTGATAATTGCTGCTTTATAATACAATTTGAGATCTAGCAGGACTAGGCCACCCTCCTCAGTGTTTCTTTTCATTAGTTCCTTTGATATTCTGGATCTTTTGTTCTTTCAGATGAATTTGATATTACTTTTTTCGAGCTCAAGAAATAATTATCTGATTGATTGGTACGACACTGAATAAGTAAATTAATTTAGGTATGGTTGTCCTTTTTATTGTATTGACTCGACCTACCCACAAGCCACTGACATTTTTCTACTTACTTAGATGGATTTTATTTGTGAGAAAAGTGTTTTGTAATTGTGTTCATATAGTTCCTGGATTTGTTTGTTGTTTTTTTTTTTTTATTCATCATTTTTAATACAGTTCATATCACATAAAACAATTTCAGCTTTTGGTCAGGTGATACTTCTTTTAAAGTATTTGCAATATCGAACACAAACGAAATATTTTTTAACGTTAACTAATTGAGATACACATAATAATTACATACACTGACTTCAAAATCCCTTGACCTAGTTTTCTCCACACTATTGCTCAGAATTAAAGAACCCTAACTTATGGTTGTTGGTCTAAAGTTCTAAGTCTAATAGCTTAATTTCAGACTTAGCCTTGGATATTCCTCTGACAACAATCTATAATTTAATAGATATGGTATTAAGCTTACAAACATTTTGACTTTAGGAAATTGTCACTAAGAGTAAGGACATTGTAGGGAAACAATATCTCACCAACTTCATGTCAGTTCCATGCAGGAGTGGATTGTCAATTTGCGTTCAGTCAGGCTGAAAGTCTACCATGTGTCAGTGGGGAAAATGAGTCAGGAGAATCCTACCTCAGCCCAGGCTGAACCACCACTCTCCCACCCTTCCTTTGAGATCACCTTTTTCAATTCATACCCGCAACTCACAGGTTAATTGGCATAAGGTTTGCAGATTCAGACCACCTTTCTAGCCATCCATACCTGCAGTTAGACTGAGAAAAACAGTCACTTAATAGTCCCATAGTTTCTTAAAATAGCAAGATCCAATAACCAGGTTTCAGATATAACTATAATTTCACATTGACTAAGGAACATCCTTTGAGACAAGTCTTAAGTGACTTGCATGCTTTTCTATACATGTACTAGTTCCTGATTAAATAGCAATAATAACGTCAAATTTACCATTAAAACCTAAACTTTACCATCAACGTCAAATTTTACCCAAGGTTATCTGCCTCTAGTAAATTATAATTGCTTTCCCGAAACTAAAGATATCTCTGATTTAGTCTCGGCAATTAATTCAGTGCATTGTTTTAATACCGATTGCTTTTACATCACTCTGTAGTATGCTCAAATTTTCACCCCAACTCTCCCCTCCCCTCACCCCCAAATACCTTACATTCTGATTACCCAGTCCCTCAAAGTACCTTCCCTTCTATCACACCCCACCCTTCCCTTATCCCCACCTTTTGAATTTTCCCATAAGACAAGATAAATTTTTATACCCCATTACATGTGTTTCTTATTTCTCGATTACATGCAATGATAATTCTCAACATTCCTTTCTAATACTTTGAATTCCAACTTCTCTCCCCTCTCCCTCTCTACCCATCCCCACTGAGAAGGCAAGCAATTTAATACAGAGCAAATATGTGACTTTTCGCAAAAGATTTCCATAATGTTCATGTTATGTAATACTAACTACATTGCCCTCTATCCTACTCTATCTCCCTTTATTTTTTTTATTTCCTCATTTTACCTTGTCCTTCCCAAAAGTGCTTATTTCTAGTTACGCCTTTCTCCCATTTGACCTCCCTTCTCTCATTCCCCTCACCCCACTTCTCCAACTCCACTACTTTCCTGTAGTGTAAAATAGATAAACATACCAAATTTAGTGAGTATGTTATTCCCTCCTTAAGCCATATGTGAAGAGAGCAGTTTTACTATTCCCATCTCCCCTTTTCCCTTTTCTCCTCCATTGAACAAGATTTTTCTTATCTCTTTTATGAGTTATAGCCTGTCCCATTCCATTTCTCCCTTTCTCCTCCTAGCATTTTCCTCTGTCACGCCTTAATTATTGTTTTATTTTATGTTATTTTTGTGAATATCATCTATTCTGATTGAACACAGCCTGTACTCTCTGTCTATGTGTGTGTGTGTGTGTGTGTGCGTGTGTGTGTGTCTGTGTGTTCAATCCCTACCAAATACTGAGAAAAGTCTGAAGAGTTATCAATGTTTTCTTTCCACGTAAGAATGTAAACAGTTTACCTTTAGAAGGGCTTTTATGATTTCTCTTTCGTATTTAACTTTTCATGCTTCTCTTGATTCTTGTGTTTGAAAGCAAAATTTTCTTTTCAGTTGTGTTCTTTTCATAAAGAATGCTTGAAAGTCCTCTATATCATTGAATGACCATTTATTCCCTTGAAGTATTATACTCAGTTTTGCTGGGTAGGTGATTCTTGGTTTTAATCCCAGTTCCTTTGATTTCTGGAATATCCTACTCGAAGAACTTCCATCCCTTAATGTTGAAGCTGCCAGATCCTGTGTTATCCTGGTTACATTTCCACAGTACTCGAATTGTTTCTTTCTAGTTGATTGCAGTATTTTCTCCTTGACCTGTGAGCTCTGAAATTTGGCCACAATATTCCTAGGAGTTTTTTTCTTTGGATGTGTTTCAGGAGGTGATTGGTGGATTCTTTCAATATTTATTTTGTTCTCTGGTCCTAGAATATCAGGACAGTTTTCCCTGATATTTTCATGGAAGATAACGTCTAGACTCTTGTTTTGATCATGGCTTTCAGGTAGTCCCATAATTTTTAAATAGTCTCTCCCGAATCAATTTTCAAGGTTGGTTGTTTTTCCAGTGAGATGCTTCCCATTATCTTCTGTTTTTTCAAACTTTTGGTTTTGTTTTTTAACTGCTTGGTTTATGTCATAGTTATTCATTTTCATGAACTCAGTTCTCTCTTTCAAAGAGCTACTTTGATCAGTGAGTCTTTGAACCTCCTTTTCCATTTGGCTACTTCTGCTATTTAAAGCCTCCTTCTCCTCATTAGCTTTTTGGACTTCTTTTTCCAATTGAGTCAGCCATAAAGTGTTTATTTTCCTCAGCATTTTTTTTGTTCTCTTTAGCAAGCTTCTCACTCCCTTTTCAATCTCTTTCTTTGCTTGAATCCAATTTTATTTCCCTTTGGAGACACTGGAGGCAGGGGCTTTGACTTCCTGTTGTAGTATACCTTCTTCTTCCTCATCAGAATGGATGGGAGGAGATACAAGTTCACCAAGAAAGTGACATTCTGTGATCTTATTTTTTCCCCTTATTTGAGCATTTTCCCAGCCAGTTTCTTGACTTCTGCATTCTTTGTCAAGAGTCTGGTCCTATTGGCCCTCCTTTCCCCAGTGCCGTGTACAAGGCTGACATTCTACTCAGCTGCTCAATTTCCCTGGGGGTTTGGGTCAGGGTGGGGCTGTCACTCAGGGCTGAGGTTTGGATGAGCTGCTCCCTACCACCAGAGGCTTTAAGCTGAGTTGTCTGGACAGTGGATCCAGGTTCCTTCTGATCATAGTAACTGCCTGCAGACTGCTGCCCAGGCTCTGCCATGATCCGGAGGAGCCCCTTTCCCTCTCTCCAAGCTGGGAAAGCCCTTCCACACAGACCCTTGGAGTTTTCTTTGTTGCTTCAGGTTTGAGGTATCTGGAACCCTCCCTGCTAAGAACTCTGCCCCAGAGGTCTTTTCAGGTATTGTTCCTCCCAGTGCTGCCTGGCCAGGGCTCCACTATGCTCCACTCAGCATCCCTTGAGATAGACATTTACTGTTGTCCTTTCAGGTTACCTTTGGCCAGAAACTTCTTTTGCTCTGTTGTTCTGCGGCTTCTGCTGCTCTAGAATTTGTTGAGAGTCATTTTTACAGGTATTTTTCGGAATGTGGGGGAATCGCTAGACAATATCCTTCTTTGTACTCCACCATCTGGGCTCCCCCTGGGTTTGTTTTTGCAGGTAGACACTTGGATATTTTTTAGTGTCTACTTTGCTTTGAATGGAATTTCTCTTTCTGTCTCTTGCTGTTGGGTTTTTTTCATAAGGTAAAGAAATGTGGATGACATATGTGGGTTTATTTTGTAACCTGCAACGTTTCCAAGGTTCTTTATTATTTCAAGTAGTTTTTTACTTGATTCTCTTTGATTCTCTGTGTAATTCATCATATCCTCCCCAAGAACTCATAACTTAGTTTCTTATTTGCCTGTTCTAACTCCTTAAGTTTATTTTTCTTCTCTTATTGCTAGAGCTAACATTTCTAGTATCAGGGTGAATAATATTGGTACTATATTGAATAATAGTGAAGGAGCTTCTTGGTCAGAGAAATGAAGTGGTCATACCTGTGCTCTGGGAATTCAATACTTTCTCTATGTGGCTGTACACAAATTTTACTTTCACTATCTCAACTTTGCCTCTTTCCTGCAAAACACTCCACTGCCTATGATATTGACAAGATAAAGTCCATTCAGTATGAGCTTCCTGGTCTTCATCATTTCTTTCCTTTCCCTCTGAAAGGGTGAGGTAGTCTTTCTCTTTAAGAATTCCACTGCACATCAATAGGGGGGAGGAGTCAGGATGGCAGAGTAGAAAGACTCACATATGCTAGCTCCGAACCCACAGCCCATGGATTTCCTGTAAAAAGAACTATCAACAAATTCTGGAACAGTGGAAGCTGCGCAGCAGCAGAGTGAAGGAGATTTCTGTTCCAGAGAGCCCTGAAAAACCGACCCCAAGGGTCCATCACACACTGGATGTGAGTGGAGCCCAGCCCTTCCCTGGCCGTGCGGCATGGAGAGGAGCAGATAGGAGCAGGCTTTAGGGATGGAATCTCTGGCGGCCACGAAGGTTCCTCCACCCACAGACACACAGGTCAATGAGAGAGACTTCTGGGCTGCCCGGAGGGGAGTGGGGGGTCTTCATAAATCAGGCCCGCTCAAGAGGAAAAGGGAGAGGCAGTGGGCGACCAGAGGCTCCCAGAGCACACAGGACCTTGGACCCATTATTGAAGGTCTCTGCATAAACCCCCTGAGGGAACTGAGCCTGGGAAGCAGCCCTGGCGCCACCTGAGTACCAGAACTTAAGGTCACATTGAATAGCAGCCAGGCCTGCTGCTGAAAGCCCAGAGACTGGGAAGCAACATTTGAATCTCAGACCCCAAGCACTAGCTGGGCAGATCTGGGCGGGGATGGAGAGGAACCTCACAAGTCCAGTAACTGGATGGGAAAATGCACAGAAAAGGGAAATATATAAAGCCATAGAAGGTTACTTTCTTGGTGAACCGATGCTTCTGCCTTTCCTTTCTGATGAGGAAGAACAATGCTTATCATCAGGTAAAGACAGAGAGGTCAAGGCCTCTGTATCCCAAACATCCAAAACAGATATCCAATGGGCTCAGGCCATGGAAGACCTCAAAAAGGATTTTGAAAATCAAGTTAGACAGGTGGTGGAAAAACTGGGAAGAGAATTGAGAGAGATGCAAGAAAAGCATGAAAAATGGGTCAATACCTTAATAAAGGAGACCGAAAAAAATGCTGAAGAAAATAACACCTTGAAAAATAGGCTAACTGAATTGGCAAAAGGAGTTCAAAAAGCCAATGAGGAGAAGCATGCTTTCAAAAGTAAAATTAGCCACATGGAAAAAGAGGTTCAAAAGCTCACTGAAGAAAATAGTTCTCTCAAAATTAGAATGGAACAGATGGAGCCTAATGACTTTCAGAGGAACCAAGAAGTCACAAAACAAAACAAAAAGAATGAAAAAATGGAAGAGAATGTGAAATATCTCATGGGAAAAACAACTGACCTGGAAAATAGATCCAGGAGAGACAATTTAAAAATTATAGGACTGCTTGAAAGCCATGATCAAAAAAAGAGCCTAGACATCATCCTTCATGAAATTGT
>JAQQSK010013874.1:0-11332 GCA_028658325.1 Potorous gilbertii
ATTTCACATTCTCTTCCATTTTGTCATTCTTTTGGTTTTGTTTTGTGATTTCTTGGTTTCTCAGAAAGTAATTAGGCTCCATTTGTTCCATTCTAATTTTGAGAGAACAATTTTCTTCAGTGAGCTTTTGTACCTCTTTTTCCACTTGGCTAATTCTGCTTTTGAAAGCATTCTTCTCCTCATTGGCTTTTTGAACCTCTTTTGCCAATTGAGTTAGCCTATTTTCTTCAGTATTTTTTGGGGTCTCCTTTAGTAAGGTATTGACCCATTTTTCATGCTTTTCTTGCATCTCTCTCATTTCTTTTCCCAGATTTTCCTCCACCTGTCTAACTTGATTTTCAAAATCCTTTTTGAGCTCTTCCATGGCCTGAGCCCATTGGATGCCTATTTCAGATATTTGGGATACAGAGGCATTGACTCCTATGTCTTTTCCTGAAGGTAAGCATTGTTCTTCCTCATCAGAAAGGAAAGGTGGAAACATCTGTCCCCCAAGAAGGTAACCTTCTATGGTCTTATTTTTTTTCCCTTTTCTGGGCATTTTCCCAGGCAGTTACTTGCCTTCTGAGAGTCCTCTCCACCCCTGGCCTAGATCTGCCCAGCTAGTGCTTGGGGTCTGAGATTCAAATGCTGCTCTCCAGTCTCAGGACTTTAGGAGGTAGGCCGGGCTGCTATTCAATGGGAGCTTAATTTCTGTTGCTCAGGTGGGGGCAGGGCCGCCTCCCAGGCTCAGTTCCCTCAGGGGGTTTAAGCAGAGACCTTTTGTAGTGGAGCTCCTGCCGAACTCCTGTCTGTTCCAGGAGGCTCAGACCACCTGCTGCCTCTGCTGCTGCCTCTGTACCTGCCTCCGGAGGGGCCTGAGTCCTGGAGACACCCCGCTCCCCTCTCAGCCCATCCAGACATCTTTCTCACTGACCTGTTCATCTGTGGGTGGAGGGACCTTTGAGGCTGCTGGCGATTCAGTCCCTGAAGCGTGCTAGGATCTTCTCACTGCTCTCAGTGCCACGTGGCCAGGGCAGGGCAGGGCTCCGCTCCTGTCCAGTGTGCAATGAACCTTTGGGATCAGTTCTTCAGGGCTCTCTGGAAAGGAAATCTCCTTCACTGTGTTGTTGCATGGCTTCCACTCTTCCAGAATTTGTTGGGAGTTCTTTTTAGAGGAAATCCATGGGCTGTGTTTTTGGAGCTAGCATATGTGAGACTTTCAACTCCACCATCTTGGCTCCACCCCCCCAGTTTGGCAGCTCTTTCAGGAGGTGATTGGTGGAATCTCTCAATGACAATTTTGCTCTCTGGTTCTAGGCCTTCAGGTCAGTTTTCCTTAACGACTTGTAGGAAGATCATGTTTAGGCTTTATTTTTGGAGTAAGGCTTTCTGGTATACCAATAATTCTTTGATTTTTCTCTCCTAGATATACTTTCTAAGTTAGTTTTTTTTTCCAATTACATATTTTGCATTTTCTTTTATTTTTTTTTTCATTCTTTAGCTTTGGTTTGACTGACTCTTGATCCCTTGCAGAGACATTAGCTTCTACTTGCACAATTCTAATTTTTAATAGATTGTTTTCTTCAGTTAACTTTTGCATTTCCTTTTCCATTAGTCCAATTGTTCCTTTTAAGGAGTAATTTTCTCCAGTTAGATTTTGTATTTCCTTTTCCATCTGTCCAATTTTTCTCTTAAATCCTTCTGTGATTTATTTTTCCATATTTTTAAAACTATTCGCCAATTTTTCTTTATCTCTCTCATTTGACTTTTAAAATGCTTCTTGAGCTCTTCCAAGAATGCTCTTTGAATGTGAGACTGGTTCATATTCTCATCTGAAATTTCACATGAGAGTTCAGCCGGAATGCTGACCTCTTAAGTATTCATGCTTTGCTCTTTTACCCCATAGCATGATTCTATGGTCTTTTGTTTTCTGATTTGTTTACTGCTCATGAGGATTCCCTTTTACCTGACTTTTCAAATGGAACTCTCCTTCTGGGGCATAGCGCTCTGTCCCATGGTTCTTGTGCTTACAGATTGAGACTGTGTATTGAGGTGTCTGATTCTTTCAGCTAGAACCCACAGTGCTGCAGCTTGCCTGTTGCTGATCTGACTGGTGTGCCAAAGCAGAGGGCAGTTAAAGTCTTTCTGAGTTTCCTTGGAGTTACCCTTGAGCTTGCTGCTTGAGGTAAAGGGAGGGGTTCTCTGACCACACATGAGGTCTCCTCTCCTAAACTAGAGCACAGGCAAGATCAGTATTTGTTGCACTCCATCTGTTCTAGTGTCTTCCTTACTCCCCAGCATGTGCTAAGGCATGCTTGGGGTCCCTGGTATTGACACTTAAGGGCTCCACACATTTGGGGCTCAGAATTTGCCCCTGGTTTGCTGAGGTGGGGCTACCTAGGACATCTCCAGTCCTCTACTGGTTCCCTTTAGCCACAGCAAGAGGGAAGTCCCTTAGGAATTGTCCTAGCCTCTCTGACTAAAAGACTGTTTACCCATTCAGCTGAACTCCCTCTTTTAGGATTTTTCTAGGGAATATTCTCTGAATTTTTCAAGGTCAACAAGGGGAAGGGGAGAGCATTTACATATCACTCCACCATCTTGGCTCCCAGAAATTCATATAGGTGATTTACAGACATTTAGTCTATGGGCTGATAGTCGCAGGAGAGGGTGCTGCTGTTACCTGGGCTACTATCATTCTCTTTCACTCAATTCCACTGGACTCCTGTCCTGCTCTGAAACATCTGAGAACCTGCACTGCACATTCTTCAGTCAGCCTGGTGGTTCCTGTTCAGCTTTACTAAGGCAAGTCTGCACTGCTACCACTTGTACTGTCTACACTCCTCCAACCATGTACAACAGATCCTTCCTTTCGACCTTCCAGGCTATCATGGGCTGAAAATCTGTCACTCTCTGTCTCCTAGTGGATTCTGTTATACTAAAATTTCTTCACACTCTTTTTCTGGAGATGTCTGAAGTAGATTGTCATACAGCTTAGGTCAGTACTTTTTTTCACTCTACCATCTTGGCTCTGCCTTGTTCTGTCATGCTTTCTACAGAATTTGAATAATCTATTATAGTTCATGATTTCTAGATAAAAATTTCATGTTTTTCCCAGTTATACATGTCTTTGATAACTTTTATGATGTTTTGTGAATAAATCACCATTGGCAATACAGTGCACTTTAGCAATACCCATATTGCATAATTCTATTTTCTTTTCCATCAACCATGATTTCAATTCTTCTATGACCATACAAGTCAATTTCTAAGAAAACAGACCCCGAAAGGGTAACTTATTTTTCTTTTGTCAAATATAGTCAGTTTCTAACAATATTGCTATGGTAAGAAAATCAAAGAATCACTGTGATTATTGATTTATTGAAGCAAGATAATGAATCAGCTATGCTAAATGAAATAGATTAAATCTTAATATATGCTACAACACACTAAGATATGACTTTCTTTGTTTTTCCTCATATATTTATTCCAAAGCGAATTTTCTAACTATTACAAAGGGGATTGTCTAAATTCTATTGTGCAAAATAGTGCTTGATGTTTTCTTTTGTTTTATTTTTTATCATGAAATAGGCCAATATTTTAAAATAACATCAATATGATGTAATTCTGATCTTGAATTTGAATATGATTTTATAATGTGATTTAAAATTGCTAATCATTTTAGAATATTAAAAAAAGAAAAAGTTTTAGCTTTTCCTCATCCAATTGATCTTTAAAATAGCAATTTATGAGATGACAGTTTCCAAACATTGGTTGATTTTCTGCTTCACTGAAGTCAGTAGTATATGAAATCATTGAAACTGTTGTAATTGAGTAGATGAAGTACAATTATGAAGTATTTAAGAGTTCTCCAATAACCTTTCCACGAATTTGAAGAGGTTAATTAAAATAATAATTAAATAATAAATAATAATTATAAGTAATTAT
The DNA here is from genome assembly GCA_028658325.1 of Potorous gilbertii. Classification (NCBI taxonomy): domain Eukaryota; kingdom Metazoa; phylum Chordata; class Mammalia; order Diprotodontia; family Potoroidae; genus Potorous; species Potorous gilbertii. The sequence goes on from JAQQSK010013874.1 coordinate 3,928, forward strand.
TGAATTATACATAATTAATGAATAATATCCTACTTTGACCAACCACATTGCAATCAAGATTTGTTGAAAGGATTATAATTTTAAATAATTTAGAATGCAGTTAAATAACCAAAAGAAGTTAAAATTTACATTCAAGATTTAATGAATGAGAAAATGCAAATAAAATGTTAACATGAACATCAGATATTCTCCAGATCTCCTCAGTATATTATATTTCAAATTATATGATGTTTGGAAAGTCACAGACTTCTGCAGTGTCAAGTTTTTTTTATATAAAATAAAGGTTAGACTAGATGACATCTGAAGACCCTTCCATTTGCAGAGCTATATTTCAATGTATATGAAGACATAAATTTAAAAAAAAACAGATGAGTAGTAAGGTCTGCTGCCCACTGAAAGCATATTTTTATGATGTTCAAGAACTAAGCATTTTGCATAAAATGATCATCACCATGCAATTGGCCAGAAGATTCTGAAGGTTGTGGGACGTGTAAATTGAGGATAAGAAAAAAAAAATTAAAACATGCAAATCTTACCCTATTCCTATATAGATCCTTTATTCTGGGACAATGACAGAAAACTTGCAATGATAACATGATTGTACTTACATCTGTGACTCCTTTCTGTTTTTCCTAAAAATAAACAAAGTGATAGGGGATTTATTGGCTCATTTCTCTCCCACAGTTTCCTGCTCATCCAAATGAATAGCAATTCATACCCTCATTCAATTCCAACTTAGTGAATTTCTGAGTGCAATGTGAGTTACCCTGTCATTCACTATATTCTGAGCTGATGCACAAGACAATGTATTATAGAGATGCAGGGTATCTAGAAAAAATTAAGTGCAAAAGTATCTTTATTTTAAATTCTTACTGTGTTAATTCAAAAAAAGAAAGTAATATTCTCTACCCTTCCACACATGCTTTATAACCTCTTTAATGGCATATGCATTCGAGGAGTCAGTTCTTTAGGTCACATATTGAGCTTGCTTAACTCCAGGTCCAGGGGTGATGCATCATAGTCATGGACAGGGGGTAACATCTGCCTTAAATGATAAGGCATCTGCAGGTGAAAGGTAATAAACCAGCAGAAAACAAATCTAGTCAACGAGTTTAACAGATTAAAAAAAAAACAACAACAAAGGAGACAAGGTGTAACAAGCAGGATAGATACAGGGTCAGCCATGCTTCAGGAATCCTAAACCCACTGTCAAAGTGGATTTGTTTTGTTTACTATTTTCTAATTTGCAACTTGGGGTCATCATTTTGGCTAGAGATATACTTTCTTTCATCCAAGCTGAGGCCTGGCCAACTTCCCTATTCTCCCTGCAGGTGTGATGAACTTGGATACAATATTTCAAGAGAATTTGTAGTGGCAATTCGTACTTCCTTATTCAGTCTAACATCAAACCCCTTTTCTTGGTACATTTTATGTAGTCCATTGGTTGGAATACCATCTATTCTTTCAAAATATCAGTAGAGAAGTAAACAATTCTTTTCTTGTCAATATATTCTGACTTTGAATCTTCTGGCTATTTAGTCTTATCTCTCAAGGAAATTTATATTTTCCCCATTCCCCTAAGCCATTTCACTGTGAAATCATATCTAGCACCTATTAAGAGGGTGTCCTATTTCTCAACTAGTAGAATCAGAATTAGGTGCTTGTGAGCAGGAGAATCGATCTTCATTAGGATATTTCTATGAGAAACTGCTATGGGGGTACTGTGATAGAACCTTGTCATCTTCCATCATTATTGACGTCTTCATTACTTCCCCCTTTAACTTTCTCATATATTTCCTAAGCAAAACCTTAGTCTATCTCCTTTAGGCCACATAGAGTCAGTATGATACTGCCTGTTGCAACTGTCTGGAGCTAAAATTAACAAATTAATACTATTGTTACCTCCTTGCATATGTTAATCCCTAAAAGGTTACTGTACAAAAGAATTCTGACTAATATTATAAATTTCAAGTAATCTGTGGTATCTATCAATATTCCTCCAAACTCTTCATCGCTGATTCTAAGCCCCTTCATCACCATCTAAGACATTAAAATTTTCCCCATCCTTTAGGTCAACCAAGTCAAAATATTTGTGACTTTCTGATGAATAAAATCCTCAATTACCTCCCTGAACACTGTATAGCCCACCCCAGTTCTCCTGCTTTCCTTTGAGTATTAGAGGAATATTTGCACTTGTGAAAGCCTTCTCATATAACTTTGTTTTATTTTCCTCCCACGTATTCTTCTGGTAATTCTCAAGGCAATGTAGGCTCAGCCTGTGTATGGGCTGCATGCAGATGCCTTTCATTAGTTTGTCACTTCTTTTTTAGAGATAAATTAATAGCAGAATATTATTTTACCACCTGAGACTCCCCAGCTTGATCTTCTACAGGAGTGCACAGAAAGTTTCCCATGCAATCTGCCAATTTCCTTTCCATCTTCGCTTTCTCTTCCAGCAACTTGTCTCTGCTTTTACACATAAGGTGATAACATGTTAGCAAGTTCCAGTCTCTCCTAAACACTCCTGTCAGTTCTTTCCCCGGTTCTATTGGTATTCCTTGCATACATCTTTCCAGATCTCTATGTTCTCCCTTCTGTAGCCTGGATTCCCAGTTTTCACATAGCCCTATGCTTTTTGTCCTTTTTGCTTGCTAGACAGGAGTAAGGTAAATCTTCCCATCCTGGGATATCCATTTCACTCTCTAAAGCTCTTCTTTCTCTAAATAGAAGTCTGATATTTCACAATCTGATCCTCATTGTCCAATGTCATGTGAATACGATATTCACAGCACCTACCGGGGCTATGAATGGGCTGGCATAATTCTGAATCACAAAATATAAGTGTCTTCACATGGAAGACCGAAGTAAAACCCTTATTTAAAGCAAGCCGAATCCCAACACTAGATATCCAAATACATCATAGCAGCAAGAAATCTGTACACAATAACAATGTAGTGTGCTCCACCCCTTCCCCGCAATCCATCCCCTTGTTAGGGCTTTCCCACAAACAAACATGCACAGATCACTACCTGCTTGCTTTCTCTCCCTCAGCTCTAACTGCTGTGTCCAACTTATCTTCTGCTCTACTCCACCATTCCTACTGAACCCCTTCCTGTTACAACAAGCTCCTGCCAGCACTTACTTATGTGACTTGACCTTCCATGTGACTCAAGCAGGTCACACAGATCTATTAGTGGATGGGAAATATTTTCCTATTAAACAAAAAATAAATTAACAATACACCTAATCATCAGTTTATTCATCTGTAAAATAAATGAGTTGACTGTGTAGCCCCTTCCAACTCAGAATCTGGAATTCTTTGCAGTTTTGATTCTGTAAAATCTTGAAATACTTGAATAAAATTATTACTCCCCTGCAACCTTTCTTCTTGTGTCTAAATATCCATAATCCAATTGAACAATCATTTAATAAGTATCTTCTGTGTGGAAGATATAGGCTAGTTACTGTAACTACAAAGATAAATATGGGAAATAGTTTCTATTCTTATATTTTACGCCTCCCTCAATTGAGGCTCATATAACCTAATCACCAAGGCCTTCACAATCTGACTGATCTCTGGATAAAAACAGCCTAGCCAAAATCTTCCTAGGTGTTCATGAATGAACCTGAATGGAATAGAGATATACTAATATCTCCTTTTTTGATATATTAGTCATTTTCAGTTATGATTGACACCTTGCAACCCCATCTGGAGTTTTCCTGACAAAGACACTGGAATGATTTGTTGCTTCCTTTTCCAGCTCATTTTCCATGTAAAGATAGGGTTTAGTGCCTTTTCCAGGTTCACACAGCTAGTAAGTGTCTCTGTGACCATATTTTAACTCATGAAGATATATTCCTGACTCCAGGTCTGATATTTTATCCACTGTGCCAGCAAACTGATGTACAGTGCAGCCTAAGACAACATTAACTGTTTTGGTATTGATTTATGTAGAAGTTCAAGTCCACTGTGAAGATCAGATTATTTTTAGAACTATTGTCCACTAATACATTTACTTTCTAAAATATTTGCCATTTATTGGTAAAGTTGTTTTTTTATATCTAAGTATGAGATTTTACTTTATAGAAATTAAATATTAAATTATTAGATTCAACCCAAAGTTCTAACCTGTGAAATTATATTGATTCCAAATACTGATATTCATTGTGTTAATTCTCCCTACTTGCTCAATGTGACTTGCAAATTGGAAAAGCATGCCATGGAATGCTCTTATCTAAATCATTAATGGAAAATTTGAACCAAATAAGACCAGGCATATGTTCGTGCAGCATTAAATTAGAGAACTCCTTCCAAGATAATGTCAAAGATTTTGATTGCTCCTTTGGCCATTCTGTTCAACCAACCAATTCCAAATCAATTAATACACCAACATGAACACGTACACACATGCATGCATACATACATACATACATCATTTTTGCAAAAATGGTTTGAGGGAGGGATTTTGTGAAACATTTTGTTAAAGTCTAGGCAAACTATATTTATAACATTATCTTATCTACCGATGTAGTAACTCTATATAAAAGGAAATTAAATTATTCTGGCATGACCACCTCTTAATGAAGTCTTCCTACTACCTTATGATTGTAGTTTATTTTGTTAAGGTGCTCACCACCCCTCTGTTTAATAATATTACAGAGTTCTTCAAGAAAGAAAAGTAAATCTCCAAGCCTAATTTTAGAATTACTCTTCTCTCTCTCTCTCTCTCTCTCTCTCTCTCTCTCTCTCTCTCCCTCCCTCTCTCTCTGGCACGCTCTCTTTCTCTCTCTCCATCTCTCTTTCTCTCTTTCATTGAGATGTTTCCTAACTTGTACAGTATATTATTAATCCATTATGATATTACAAGGATTAGTGGGAGTAACTTAACAATTACATTTTCAAATTTTTTTTAGTAACATGCAATTTATTTTATAAAGAATAGAGTGAATTCATTACTATATATCATTTTACATTTTACATCTTACTCTATAACTATTTTTGTTCCATTCATTCTTGGCCAAAACTAGTTTTCCTTGGAAGAAAAAATAAAAGAAAACATGACCACAGGAATTCAATCTCCTCTATAAATTGTTGTTGATTTTTGCTTATTTTCTGAAATATTTCCTTCCATTTCTATACTCAGTTTTACAAGGACATTGTTTTCTTTTTCAGAGTTTCTACTTCTATGGGTAGTGTTTCCATAGAATAGTTACAATGCCCTTATATCATACGATATTCACCTGACAAGTTACCTCCCTGTTGATGGGAATCATATCCAAAATAGCAGTTCTCTTATTTCTTCTGCCCATTGAAGGACAATATTATATGCATACATATATGTATATATTATATATGTGTATATCTATATATGCATGTATATGCATATATGTATTTTATATGAATATGTGTATATGTACATGTGTATATGTATACACACCAGTACATATATATATATATATATATATATATATATATATATATATATATATATATATATATGTATGTATTTACATAAGGTGAAGAACCTACTAGCTACACTGTTTTGCACACAAAGGAGGTTCCAGTAGATATATGGATTAATGAATTTGCTGAATCCCAATATGGGAAATGTCTACATTTTCCCTAAACTCATAATGCATTTCTCCTTTATATTTAGGTAAACATAGACCTGCCTCACTATTCCTTAGCATGAAGTCACTAAGTGTTACAATTCATATATTTTTCCTTTGACCTTACTGGATGATGTCTTAACTGACAGAAACTATTTAACTGTATTACCTCTTCATAGAATATGTATAGTTTCTTTCTCAATAGAGTCAAATCTCATTTGTTTGTGGGTAGAATTTATTTCCGTCTGGTAGCTCCAAATATTTGGTTGTCTTTTCTATCAGGCTTAAAACTTTTTTGATCCCCTTTCCTTTTTTTTTTTACTTTCATTTTAAAACCTTAATACAATAACTTTAAATGAATTGCTTATTCTCCATATTAATTAGGAGAGATGAAAGACTGCTCATCTGCTTTACCTCTCCTCTAAGGAAAGAAGACCTACATCTTGATTCTAAAAAAGTTGCATATTTGTGAAAAAGACATTTTATGTTAAGACATGATCACTAAAGATGATGGCAGGATTCAGAATGAAGAAGTTGATATATCTGGATTCCAAGGAGACAACATTTTTAATTGATCTTCTCTGCCAATTGGTATAATGTATAGAGAGTTAGATCTGGATCGAGGTAGACCTAAGTTCAAAATTGACCTCATACCCAAGCATTGGGATCTTAGAGAAGACCTAACCTCAATCAAGCTCATTATCATCAATTAAAAAAAAGAGTAATCATGAGAGCACCTACCTTCTCGGGTTTCTATGAGGATCAAATGATACAATACTGCTTAATACACTATCAATCCCCCTCATATTTTAGATGGATTTTCTTTTTTTTTAATATAAAAAAAATTACTGACATCATCTTTATTGATCACCTTCGCCTTCCAATCTGGCCCTCCCCTCCTTCCTCACCCAGACAGCCATCTTTTATAACAATAAAAAGAAAGAAGAAAGAAAATTCTATAAAACTAACACACAGCAACTTAGCCTTGCAGGACACAATGTCCTACACCCAAAGTCACACGTAGGCAAAGATATTTCCCATTATACAAATCAATTTGTGTTTTCAGAACACATAAGAATTTGTCTTCTTTTATATCCACAAAAAAGTTTTGCAGTTATATTTCTAGTTTAAATTAATTTTTTTTAAATTAATAGATATTTACTTTTTTAGAATATGTGTCTTTCTTTAAATAAGATCCGTCTCATCACATTTTGTAAGCTTTCACTCCAGGCAAAAACTAAAAGACAGGGAGGGCTAAAAAGCATTTGAGTTAAAATAAGATATCTGTTGGGGGGAAGATTAGGGAATAAGCATTTAGAGAACACCTACTTCAAGCCAGCCTAACCATGCTAAGTGCTTTATTTATTTTCTTTCTTTTTTTTTTTGTTTTAAAGAAATTTATTTAACTTTTTACATTCATTTTCACAACATTTTGGGTTCCAAAATTTTCTCCCAATTTGTGCCCTCCCCCCTCCTCAATACACTGGACATTCTAATTACCTATATCACCAATCTGCCCTCTCTTCTATCACCCCTTCCTTCCCTTACCCCATCTTCTCTTTTGTGATGTAGGGCCAGATAACTTTCTATTCCCCATTACCTGTATTTCTTATTTCCTAGTAGCAAGAACAATACTCAAGAGTTGGTCCTAAAACTTTAAATTCCAGCTTCTCCCCATCCCTCCCTCCCCACCCATTCCCTTTGGGAAGGCAGGCAATTCAATATAGGCCACATCTGTGTAGTTTTGCAAATGACTTCCAGAATAGTCGAGTTGTATAAGATTAACTATATTTCC
>JAQQSK010013875.1:0-11332 GCA_028658325.1 Potorous gilbertii
GCGAGGTCCCTTTCATCCTTCCCCATTCTGTGGATTACTCTCTTTATAGCAGACATTCACTCAGAAAACAATAAAAATTAGCTTTATTTGGAGGTCAAACTCAGTATAAAAGTACATACAGAAAATAAGTAACATTTTAAGAGAGCAGGAAACTTCCAAGAGCAAGCAATACTAATTTGCTAGGCATCAGTGAGGCAGAGTAAGGCAAGGAAGTGGAAAAGGGATGTATTGCCAGGTCTGAGTGGCAGCAGTAGGCAGGGAAACTACAAAACTCTGTCCAGGTAAATCATTCCATAAGTAGGTAAGTGAGCTAGATGAAGCCCCAACTATTAGTGACTACATTCAGTTCAAGGTAACAGTGCCCTTCACTTGTAATTGGTTAACTGAGGACATTAGTGGTAGTACACGTACCCACTCTCTGGGTCCTTCTCCTTTTTCCAGGGCTCAAAAATTTCTAGCTAACCACTCCTTCCCATGTAGCTTCTCTCTCCCATGATCCTTTGGTTCCACCTCCTAGAGGATAAAAACTACACTTCCTTAACATTTAGGAGCTATATTTCTCCCCAGGGTTTAGAATTTTGAAGTCCTTTTCAAAATCTGCTACGGCACACCTTGATAGCTACAATATACAGCATAACATCAAACTTTGAATCAGCACTTAAGGTGATTAAAAGTACCCTTCACAGTAAATATATAACAACAACACATACAATAGACATAGCACAAAATGTCACCTGGAAGACTGCCTCAGTGACTACAGGTCTAAATTACATGCATGGAATGTATATGCTAGAGCAGTACCTGAATATCCATAAAGCATAAGAAGGTATGCAAGATGGTTAAACTATGTATAGTTTTGCACAAACAAATGTAGCTACAATACAAGCCAATAAAAATAAGTCCATCAATCATACAGCAAACATTCATTAAATACCTAATACGTGCCAGGCACCGTACTAAGCACTAGGGATACAAGACACAAAAGATAGCTCCTGCCCTCAAGGAACTTGTAATCTAATGGGGGAAACAACATGCAAACAAATATATAAAAAACAAGCTATATAGAGGATAAATAAGAAATAACAGACAGAAGGCACTAGAATTAAGGGGTGTTTGAAAACGCTTTCTATAAAAGATGGAATTTAAGTTGAGACTTAAAAGAAGCAAGGGAAGTCAGCATGTACAGTTGATGAGGAAGAGCACTCCAGGCATAGGGGAAAGCCAGAGAAAATTCTCAGAGCCAAGAGATGGAGTATCTTGTTCCCAGAATAGCCAAGAGGCCAGTGCCACTGGGTTGAAGGGTACATGGCAAAGAGTAGAGTCTGAGATTAGAAAGGAAGGAGGGAGTTAGGTTATGAAGGACTTTGAATGCCAAACAGATAATTCTGTATTTGATCCTGGAAGTGAGAAGGAGTCACTGGCGTTTTTGGGGAGGTGGGTGACATGGTAGTACCTGTGGTTTCAGAAAATCACTTTGGTGCCTGAATAGTGCATAGACTGGAGGGGAGAGAAACCTGAGGCAGGAAGATCCACCAGCAAGCTATTGCAATATCCCAGGTGTGAGGAAAATATGAACAATATCTTCATTTTCATACTCAGGATCTATTCTCAGTATCAGTTATTCTTTATGGAAATTAACATTTACAATATGACAGTAAGTTCTAAACATCACTCTCAAGAATTCACAATATTGGTCCCTAAATGGTCCCTAATCAATCACCAAAAAAAACCAGTTCTCTAACTAACCAAATAATTTGTCTAGTTCAGTTACAATTAATACACACTAATATTCGTAAGCGATGAGTTAGTTGAGTGGCTCAATGCAGTGGAAGCTAAGGATAGAATTTGAAAAAACCAAATGATGGGATTAAGAAAAAAAAATTCATACAAATAATGTGTACTGTACCAAGCAAAAAAAAAGAAAAAACAAATGTATCTTATTTGCAGAATGGGTTTCCCACTTGTTTCTTCTTGCATGGAAAGAAAGAGAGACAGAGAGAGAGAGAGAGCACTCCAATCAATATAGGTTCACTGTTAAGTCAAAGGCTATTTGTTCAAAACTTTCCCTTTGTATGAGTCACTCCTTTGTAACTGAAGCTCACTCAGCATGAAATAAAAATCAGCTTATATTTATCTGGTGACAAAGTCATCACCAAAATATATACATAAAAAGCATGTTTAAAGGGGATAGGAAGAAGTCAAAGGTAAGCAATACCAGTCTACCAAGCATCCATGAGTCAGGAGAAGAGGAGAAAGTAGAGAAGATAAATTCACCAAGTCCCAAGAACAGTCAGGAAGACTGCAAAATTCTGTCCAAGCAGATGATTCATTGAGCAGGTGAGTGAGTCAGACAAGGATCCAACTGTTCGCAATTACATTCAGTTTGACACAGCAGCATCCTTCAGGTACAATCTGCTAGTCACTGGACCTGCCACTGGCAAATAGTTCTGACCTCCTGGTAGCATCTCCTCTCCTTCCTGCTACTATCTCCTCTCTGCAGGGCTCAAAAGTTTCCATTCTCTTTCCCTCTCCCCATCTCATGCAGATTCCATCTCCCTGATCCTTCAGTATCTCCTTCCAACTGAGGAAAACTCTACTTCCCATTGCCAGTGAGAGGATGAAGAGGCTTGGGATAAAGACCTTGCTCCTGTAACACCTGCTGGCTCTACTTAGCTGAGTGGCTATATTTAATTTCAAAAGTGCTTGTCCCCTGGAGGCAAAAACTCTCCTAGAAAGAAAAACACACTCTGGAAACTTAGGATCTGAGGACAGACATTCCTTTCCTTTATGGGGAAAAAACAAATAGTTTCTTGCTAGTCTCACCACTGACTGAGTGAAGAACCTCTCTTCTCCACTAAGTGAAATGAATTTTAAGCCTATGGACTCTAAGTTAAAAGAGAAATAGTAGAGACCAGTTCTCTTCTAGGGAAAAAGTAGCTGAGACATCAAACTTAAGCCAGAAGCTGGTGACAGAGAAACAGTTTCAATGACTAGCAACAACCATGATCATAGCAGAGACTCTCCTGGAAGTGATAACATGCCACAAAAGACCAGAAGAAGCAGGCATGATGCTGTCACCAGAAGACAATGATTAATAGCCTTACAGTGTGGGATGTGAGAATACACACATATATCCTGGTCACATATGTTCTCCACATTCTTACCACTCTATGCATGTGTATTAGACACACTGGACAGTACATTCTGTTGATGATGTGCCTATATATGAAAGAGTACACTTCAGATGTATTGAGGAAATTCCTAACCTATTTCATTAAATATCTTTGCTTTGAACTAATTGATTAATAAAAGTAAACACATTGATGAGGACCAGTGAGCTACAGCTTTTAAGTGGATACAAATTCACAGAGTACCTCAAATGTGCTTGCAGTATTTTTTTGGGGGGAACCTCAAATGCAAGGGAGAAGATGGTAAGCCAGGCACTATGATGTAAGATAAAACAAAGCATGCAAGCACCCAAGAAAAGGTTGAAGTACAACAGAAGTTCAATAAAAGGAGTTATCACTATGACTAGATGCAGCTAGGTGACACAGTGGATAGAGCATGGGACCTGAGGGCATGAAGACCTGAGTTCAAATCCTGCCTCTGACACTTAGTAATTAATCACTTAACTGCTTTTTGCTTCAGTTTTCTCAACTGTAAAATGAGGATCATGATATCACCTACTTCCCAAGGATATTGTAAAGCTCAAATGAGACATCTATCAAATTCTTAGAACACAGTAGGTACTTAATAAATGCTTGTTCACACATACACACATCAGGGAATCAGGAAAGATTACATGAAGGTGGCTTTCGAACTGGGCCTTCAAAGATTTCAATTAGCAGAAATATGAGTAGAGAGTATTGTAAGAGCAGACTAACGATATAATGTGAGTTCCAGTAGAATGTCAGATACTTGAGGAATTGGTTCCTACTTGTTTTTTGTACACTCAGTGCTTAGTCAAACGCCTTACGTAATCAGCATTTAAATGTTTACTGAATTGAACTGAATCATGTGAACAAAGATATGAAAGTGAAAATATAGGATGTGGAAAGTAGTTTGGTTTGGAATGATATAATTGTAGGGGATAGTAAAAGAAATGGTACATGCACTCAGTAAGGGTGCATGACATAGGGAGGGAAATACAAATTGGAGTCACGTTGTGGAGGTCTTTGCATGACAAACTTGCTACCATTTATACAAGACTAAACAATAACTTCTCTCAAGTTCCTTGAAAATGGTCAATTTGTTTTACTAATTTATAAAAACACAAAATACTCAAGGGAGTTAGAAGAAAATCACACTCTCATGGTGTTAGTAAATTAGCAGGTATACAATTGGTCTTACTCACACAGAGACTCTGAGTACAGAAGTGTATGAAGAATTATTTTTGTTACCCCTTAAAAAATCCAGCCTCATAGAGACATAGAATCCTAAAGGTTGAAGGGCCTGCCAGTACTATGTTATCTGATCTATAAGACTTGAAGAAGTCCAGTGATAAGAAGCTAATGATCACCCAAGAAAGTTCCTAAACTGGAATGGACTTGGTGCTAATTAGGGGCAACATCTACCTCTTTGATTCATTAGTCCTATCCTTGTCTTCTAGAACCAATCAGAACAAGCTTGATCTCAAGCTTGGTCTCTTCTGAGAGACATCCGTATATTTGAAGACCGCTCTCATGTTCTCTCCTAGACACCTCTCTTCTCGTCTTAAGTCTTGTCTTCTCCATATTAGGTAACTCCAATACATAGAAACATTCTGGCAAATACTTCAAAACTTTAAGAATCCATGACTTCACGAGGAGTTGCAACACAGCTAGAATTTAGTAGATAATCTTTGAAAGAGCTATACCTGAAAAAATTCATCACCCAGTGGCCAACTGGATGATGAACCTCTCCTCAGACAGATTTATAGCCTCTTCCTTTGCCCACACTTGGAGGCACCACCTCCAAGGACCCAGGATCATAGTCATGCCACAGTGAGTAAGGCATTGAGGTGGACTTTTAAGCAGCTGATTGGCATAGTGGATAGAATGCTGAATTTGGAGTCAGAAAGACTGGAGTTCATATTCTGACTCAGACACTCACTTGCTATGTGTGACTTTGGGTAAGACATTTAATCTTCCAAGACTCATTTTCTTATCTATAACATGAGGTTAATAACGGCACATTTCTCACAAAAATGTTGTAAGGATGCAATAAGATAACATTTAGAGTGCTCTGTAAACACTGAATCACTACTATAAATGTGCTATTATTATTTAGTGGAGAATTTAACTTTGTAATTAAGAATTAAAAAAAAATAAATCATTCAGAAAGGTGAAATATCTTAAATTTTCATTTCTGCAACCTTCTTATGTATATGCAAGGCAGAGAGGTGCTGATGGCTGAAGATGGAGCAGGAGGAAGGAAGTGGAACACTCATCACAAGCACTAATACATTTTATAAATAATAACAGTCAGAGAGCTATAGCTAGGTAATATAGTGGATAAAGTGCTGCACCTGGAGTCAAGAAGACTCATTTTTCCTGAGTTCTTATCTGGCTTCAGACACTTACTAGGTGGGTGACCCTGGACAACTCACTTAACCCCATTTGCCTCATCTATAAAATGAGCTAGAGAAGGAAATGACAAACCACTCTAGTATTGCCCAGAAAGCCCTAAAATGGGGTTACCTTTTGACCTTGAAAAATTCTTAAGAAAGAAGTGCCCTCTTTCCATTCCTTTCCCCTCTCATCTATCCCACACACATTACTCAATACTTTCTTGAATCTCATTCCATCACATCACTGCTTCATTTATATCAAAGTTTGTATTTTTTCTCCCTGAATCATTTGTCACTTAATATTCAGGGTAGTGTAACACCAGCCCAGGAAGTGTTTCTGAAATGAGTAAAATCCATTTAATCATACCTCAAAAGAGGCAGTTAGCAAGAAGATGTGTAGAAGGCAATATTCAAATTCTCGTGTAACTTTTTAATCTATTGTCTAAAATTCAGAAAGTAATTATGAATCCACAGCCTCAATAAAAAAAAAAACCTTGCCATTTGATGCAAGCATCTGCTGTGGAGAAGAAATTTGTCAAGGTTAAGCTTGCTTTGCCTGGCTAGGGAAGATAGGTCCTGGGGATAACAAAAGAGCAGCTGGATTTTCATTTATTTATTTATTTTAAAAATGGAATGCATTTTATGTCATTGTAAATCTGACTGCTTTTCCCTAAAATATTACTACATAAATCCATTTTCCAGGTGTGATAACTTCAGAGAAATATATGTTCCCTAGAGAAAGGATAATTTCCTGTTCTTTTCCTGGCAATAGGAACTCAGTCACAACCTGCCTTTGCCTAGGCCAATCCTTGCTTAATTGCTTTCTTTCTCCCATATCCGTGCATACTATTTTTATCACAGTGTATGTAGAGCTAAGAATGTCAAAGGGGATACAAGAGTCTAATGAAAGAAAACTATGAACTTGGAATTCTAAAGACATTTTCACCACTGATGTGTGACCTTGGGCAGATGAATTACAGGGTACGAGGACAACTGAGCTGAGAATTGAAAAAAAGAGAAAAATTTTGCAAGATCCCGATGAGCAGGTTGTGCTCTACAGGAACAGAGGGGAGGCATGAATGCATAGAAGAAGAAGACAGAATGTTGAGTTTAAGAAGCAGTTAAGTCTTTGGTGGACTATAAGCTATATGGAGGAGAGTAATGTGAATTAAGACTAGAAAAGTAAGATGAGTTTAGACGGTGATGGTATTTAAATGTCACCCTAAGAAGTTTATATTTTAATCCTATAAAGAATAGGGAGTCACTTAAGGATTTTGAGCAGGGAAGCGATATGGTCAGACCTGTGCCTAAGAAGACAATTTTGGCAACTATACGAATAACAAATCAGAGAAGGAAGAAACAACCTTGGGAGGCTATTGTAATATTTCAGAGATCTGATGAGGATCTGTATGATCTGTATGAGACTGAATGGAAAGAAAGGGGTGAATATCATGGAATTAGAATTGACAAGTCTTAGAAAGTAATTGGATAAGGGACAGTCAATGTTGGGGGGATTTTCTGGGTCATGTAATTGACTAGTTGGAAGACTAGAAGTTTGTCTGATACCCATAATCTTTCAAATCTCTCCAAAATAAAAATAATGCACAAGAAAAAAAGCAATTGCAACTGTCAACAACTAAAGCACCAAGACCCTGACGACAAAACAATTTGATAAATTAACAGCAGAGAAAGCTTATCTCATATCCATAATTCGTTAGCTGACTACACCTCAGGCTCTGGCAGTGCTGAACAAGACTCTTGAGTATATGCTATGGGGTCCATCCAGAAATCCCTTTGTTGTTACTATAGTCTCTGCTAGTATGCCCCCTATCCCTGTTCTTACCCCTACCATTATATGGCAACAACCAACTCTGTCCCAAATTCTTTTTTTTTTACAGTGACAATATTGTTTTATTTTTTAATTAATTAACTAATTTTTAGTTTCCAACATTCACTTCAAAGTCTCCAATTCTTCCAGAGCAAGGAGAAGAATGTTTTGCGTGGGGTAGCAGCATATACACACTACTACCTACCACATAGTAGTGCACAGCTTATTGACTGAATAACTCTATAGCAATATTCATCAAGTAACAGAAGGAGTCAGGGCAGGGTACCTATATACGTTGAGTTCCACCAAGCCTGAAGAAATGGGAACTAGTATCCAAATAAGGCCAGTTCTATACTTCCAGGGTATCTGACATCAAAAAGGAATGTGTCAGAAAGTGAGTGACAGGGTAATATAAGGGGGAAAAGACAAATTACCAAGATCTCAGGGGGAAGGAAACTCAGTGAAAAACTTTGAACACAGGCAGAGAAAACAACAGGGAAGATGTTACTAACAGAAGTGAAGATGACCTCCAGGACATCTAAATAATTTCAAACTTCTTTGAATAAATATTGAAAGACAGAGGAAAATTAATCAAAACTTGGACTCTGCATTACCAAGTGAGCATGAAACCACACCACAATGTTCCCAAATGGTTTGGAAGAAAAATAAGAATCATAAAAGCAGAATTTATGACCTACATAGGAGAAATTGTTGACAGAAAAGAAAATTTGCCATCCATGGTGGTAAGTCACATTAAACAAAGGAAAGAACAATTGATTACATAGAAGTGAAAGACAATCTGGAAGAAAGGAAGCAAAAAGCAATAATGTTAAAAGAAACATGATCTCTCTACAAGAAAAATATATTGCTCTCAAAAATAAAATGCATAGAGTCAACTTAAGGATTTTAGATATCTCAGAAAAATACAAGCCAAAAGATTAGAACACCATAATTCAACGCACGATAGAAGAAAACTTCCCAGAAAGTCTGAACATAGAAAACAAAGTTCCAAACAAAAGAATCTGCCATGTTGCCTCCAGAAAGAAAAAAAAATCCTGTGCTACAGATTCCAAGTCATTGGAATTATTACATCATAACAATACTACTTACAAATAATAAATTCTTCAAGTTATCAGGAGAAAGACCTTCAGTTGTAAAGGAAAGGAAATCTGAATAACATAAAGCTTTTCTGCTCTCACCAGAAACCACAGACAGGAATGGAATAATGTATTCCAAAGTGGCGCAAGAGGTAATGCCTGTGACAAGTCCTACAACCCTAACTTATCAATAAAAATAAGTTCAATAAAAGAGATACATTTAAGTATTTCCACATATACACCAATAAAAACAGGAAAAGCAGATTATTTGTTTTGCAGATACCTCAGTCAATACAAGAAATGTAAACAAATACAACAAACAAGGAAGGCACAAATAACGAAAATAAATTACCCCAGAGAGAAAAGGAGGGGGAAACTAGAGAGTTGCTTATGAGGTTAAAACATCAACTTAATTAATTTAATATTTTAATTTATAGATGGTTCCTGGGATGTGGCCAAGTTTCCTTGGTCTGACCAAGCCGTTTTTATGCAATATCACTACAATTTGAAGGACTTTTCATCCTAAGAGACTAATTTAGAAAGATAGGATTGAGTTAAACAATCACTTCATCTTTATATTTGTGATTAGCAAATAAGAAGCAGTCTGGTGTCTTATACTTTCTACATTATTGGTTAATTTTAAGATTGTAAAAATGTGGCCCGCTGTTGAATAATGCTGACAGAAGGCCTGCCTATCCCCTACTAATGCCCTCACCGAGAATGCCCAGGCCATAGAGTTAATGACATGAAAACCTGGTGAATCAGCTAATTATGTAGGAAGTACATAGATTAAGCAGAATCTCTGTGAACCTGGCAGTTTTGCTCTTTATTCTTAAATAGAATTCAGGGAAACCCAAGAAAGAAACTACAGAGAAGATGCCATGCAGTAGTGTCAGTGTCAATCAGTCAGTCAACAAGTAAATGATAACACTGCAGGACCTGGTTTTGGATCATTTAAACATGGAGCATAGAAATGGCTAAAAGCTTCTGTTATATAATTATTCAATGAAGAAATAAAAGTAAGTCCATAAGTGGTTGTGAGTTTTCTTATACTTTTATCACTGAGGACAAAAAAATTAATGACCAAATAGTCAACTATCTGCACTTAGTCATGAGAGTAAATACAGTCTAATAATAATAACTAGCATTTATATAGCTATTTTTATTTTAATTATTTACATTAGTTAAATATTTCATTTATTTAAAACAATTAATTGAATATTTAACATATTTTAATATTTAGTACTGTAAAATATACACACTTCTGTGTGCCAAGCACTGAGCTAAGGACTTTATAAATATTATCTCATTTGAAATTCACAACAACCCTGGGAGGTATATTCTATTTTTATCTCCATTTTATAGATGAGGAACCTGAACCACATAGAAGTTAAGCAATTTGTCCAAGATATACAACTAGTACATACTTGAATCCTTTCCAGCTTACATACCATTGCTTGTACTCTGCCTTCTAGTGCCCCAGATTACCAGCAACCCACAATAAGGTGTCAGAGTATGATTTTTGTTGGAGGCATTATTGGAAAATAATTTTTTAAAAAACTTTAAACACACAATTTCTATAACTTCTACAAGACATAGATCAGCATATTGTGTGTATATGTATGTATACATATACAAAAGTATATATGTTTGTTTGTATATATACAGTGGGTATTCTAGTTGTGTTATCTTACCTCAGATGTCATAACCTTCCATCTATTACAAATGGCTAAAAAGCTCCAGTTATACCACATGTCACCATATTTTTCTTATTGAAAGGAAGAAAACTCATACTCTAATCTTCATCAATTTTGAGTTCCTTGTATCCCTAGTGTTTAGCACAATGTCTGGCACATAGTGGACTCTTAATAAATGTTTATTGGTTGGTTGATTGATTGGAAGGAGATCTGTAGCTATGATTTCATCACAAGGTAGGGAATTCCCAGTAAGGAAATCCCAGCAATTAGCACTTGTTGCTGACATATGTTCAAACCTTTAAAAAGTGGTTCAGATTCTTTTTTTCAGTTTTATTGATATCTCTTTAAAAATCACTTTCTATAAGTCCTCCTGTTTGCAATCAGGAAGATATGAGTTCAAATTCCACCACAAATATTTGTATGTTGTGTAAGTCTGTGCATTTTACTTATACTCTATAGACTTCAGTTTCCTCAGCTAAAAGAAAAAAAAAGATAAAATTATATGATCCTATGATTCCTCCTTTGTGACAGAAATATTAGGCAAAACTCATCTGACAGAGACTGAGTTGGACAGCAGATGCAACATTCTGCACCTGTAACAATCTCTATACCAGGAAGAAGGAAGTATGCTTAAACATCTGTTATCTGGGACCAAAATTAGATATTTTGTAACTTCAATAACCTCTCCTTCATTGTAGGTATAGTTACTGTATCTTTAAGAGGCTTTAAAATGTTGAGGCAGTTTATTCTAAAAGGAATGAATCTAGAGCAAAATTAAGGATGTTAAAGATACTGGCTTAAGAGAAACTGGAGAAGTCAAAGAGAAAAGGGGATAGAGAAACATTCTTTTATGATGGAACTCTTCCAATCTTTATCTTTTTGGAAAAGATGAAAAGAGTTCTTGAAGAGATATTAATTGGAATCTGAGTGAACTGAATGTGGGACTCTTTTCAAAAGTATTACAAAGTCATCTGCAATTGCATGGATTGGTTTGAGGTTACTCTGGATGTGATTCATCTCAAGCTAAAAACACTGTAAATAAGTACTTATATCCTACTGTTATTATTTGCTGTTATTTAAAACTTCATAGCCAATAACTAAGCTCAAGTTGTAAGGAGCTTTGATATAGACAAATTAGCACCTGCTTATATGAAAATTGATT
>JAQQSK010013876.1:0-11331 GCA_028658325.1 Potorous gilbertii
GTTCTTGGTTCCTTCAAAGTGGCATAGTCAAGAGAGAGGTGTTTACTCCTCTCCTGGCCTATACTGTGGTCTGTGAGCAACCATAAACATTATTTTCTGCCCTGGATCTTCAAGTAGGATTCCATTTCCTCAGCCACCACCAGTTCTGTCACACCAGTGCTTCTCCTCACCCCAGGACCACCATTCAGGACTGAGATCCAGATCAGCAGATCAATTCCCCCCGGGTCTGCAGGCTGAGACCTCCAGAAGGTGCTGCTGATACTGCTGTGGCTGCCACCACCCTGGGGCTAGGGCTGGGGCTGAACTGCTCCCTTTTCACTCAGGTTAAAGAGCTTTCTCATTGATTTTTGAAGCTGTTTTTGGCATTTATGAGTTCAGAAATCTGGAAACCAGTGTGATAGATATCTCCTGTCTGTCTTCCAGGCAGTCTTGGGTTGGAAATCCATTTCACTCTATCATTTTTTGACTTTTGCTGTCCTAGAATTTGTTTAGAGTCATTTTTACAGGTATATTAAGGACTATAGGGGGAGAACTCGAGCAGTAGGTGCTTCTGCTCCACCATAAGAGGTTGAAGAAAAATTAAACAATGATTTAAAAAATACAACCAGTTCCTTAGAAAGTAAAATTGGCCAAATGGATAAGGAGATACAAAACCTAAACAAAACCTAATAGAGAAAACACCTCTTTAAAAAAGGAGGTACAAAAGCTAACTGCAGGAAACAATTTGCTAAAAATTACAATTGGGCAAATAGAAATTAATGACTCTACCAATTCTAAAGAATCAGTCAGATGAAATCTAAAGAATGAAAAGAGAGAAGAAAATGTAAAATATTTCATTGGAAAAACAACTGACCTGGAAAATAGATCCAGAGAGAAAAATCTAAGAATTATTGGTCTACCAGAAAGCCATGATGAAAAAAAGGGGGTAGACAGTGTCTTACAAGAATCATCCAGGAAAACTGCCCTGAAATCTTAGATCCAGACAGCAAATTGTCATTGAAAGAATCCACTGATCACCTTCTGAGATACCAAATTAAAAACACCAAGGAATATTGTTGTCAAATTCCAGAATTATCAGGTCAAAGAGAAAACACTGCAAGCAACTAGAAAGAAACAATTCAAATATAGAGGAACTACAGTCAGGATCACACAGGACCTTGCAGCTTCTACAATGAAAGATCAGAGGGATTGGAATATGATATTCCATAAGGCAAAGGAGCTTGGACTACAACCAAGGATCAATTATCCAGCAAGACTGAGCATAATCTTTGAGGCAAGGAGATAGACATCCAAAGAAATAAGGTATTTGCAGTCCTTCCTGATGAAAATACTAAAGCTCAATAGAAAATTTGATCTTCAAATTTAAGACTCAAGAGAGGCATAAAAAGGTAAACAGGGAAAAAAGAGGGATTATATCACTGTTCTATTTGTACCTCCAGTGCTCAGCACAGTGCTTGGCACACAGAACTAAATAAATGTGTTTGAATATTCATTCATTCATTCAATCCATTACATTATCAATCAAGTACATTATGCAATGTGCTAGTTTTCCCATATGCCTATCAGTCCCAGATCAATATCCTGTTTGAATTCTCATGTGCACTTTTCATGAGGTTTTCTCTGTCTTCCATCACTTTTAGGCTGCCCATACTCATTTCTGCCTGTCCCTATCTGACCATGTCCAGGTCTCATTCTCCCCAACCCTACTCTTTATTATTTTTTTTCTGTATAATCTGCTTGATCTGCAAAATTAGATCATCAGTACATGGTACAGATTAGTAAGTAGTATAGAAACTGTCATGAGTGAGAACCTGATGAAATATCCTATGATTTATGAAATCATATAAAAACATGAAATTGAGGGGATCAAATTTCTGACTCACATTTTGGTTTCTCAGAATTTTGTTTTGTTTTGAGGTAGTGGTGGTTGTCATTTTGTTGTGCATCTTTAGAGCTTCTCAATTGTGTTCCAGGTGACCAGGGGTGAAGGTGGATGGTCTAACCATAAACAAGTAAAGTCTAAGGTCTAACATTTCTACTTTGATCTATTACTCTATATTCATAGGTTCTTTACAACTCTGACATGATATTATCTATAGTTTCTTTCAGCTCCAATGGTTTCTATTCAAAATTTTCTCTTAGTTCTACATTCTAATATTCCATAATGCCATAAATTGGTATTTATACTATAGCAAGCAATTTGTTGTTCACAGAAGAATTAGTTAAATTCAGTTAAATATTTGGGAAAAGACCAGGTTTTTCTAATCAGTCCACTGAAGGAGCTGGTTCATAACAGGCTACTATTGCTGTGATGTTAACATTGAATTGTTCATACCAATGGTTGTTGGAGCATTATATTGATGAATCCAATGGTGTTGGTCCTAAAGGCAACACGGGGTTCTCTTAGTAATAAATTTCAAAGGAAAATTGCCAACACTGTTAGCACTCTTGTGCATAATACTGTACCTAATGGAAATATGGCTAGAGGAATTGTAGTCCAGTAGATAAAGCACTGGATGAAACATCAGGAAAATTAAGTTCTAGTCCTGCTAACGGATTAGTATACCTTGAACTTGCTATGTTCCCTCTTCAAACCTCAGTTTCATCAAATGTAATTTAAGGGGCTGTACTGGATGAACTTTACATTTACTTCAAAGCTTGATATTCTACAACTCTGAAAGCCAGCCAGAAGCAGAGAGATGGATTGACTCTCTCCCTATCCATCGTGTCCCTCTTTAACAATGATTCAAATAATCCATTAGATGACCCAAAAAAAGGTCTCTTTGGGTAAGCTTGAATTCCCCCAACTAAAATAATTCCATGATTCCTATTAAGAAACACAATACTATCTCCACACTGAGCTTGGACCTGGCCTGTAAGTCAAATAAATCAGTTGGTTTTCCCCTTGGAAGAGATGGGAAGCTTTTCTCCTTCAGAAAACAACGGATGATAATGGCAGAACTTGTCTTTGAGTAGGTCTCCAATGGCAACTTCAGTTCTCTGACTGCCCCAGGAAACATATGCTAAGCATATGTTTAAAATTTACTTTAATTTAAAGATTCAATCATCTGAATACAACCTAGAACATGATAGGGAAGTCCCTTGAGAGCATGGATTGTATCATTTTTGTTTTGAATCCTCAAAGCCTAGCCCTGGTTGTAGTAGATGTAGAATAAAACCAAACTGATTGATTGATACTACTAGCATTAGTAGTACCTCTGAAGTTCTCAGCCATTTTTCTCACCACATATGGTGTGATAGATGGAGACCCAACCTGGAAGCAGGGGAAACTGACATTGATACATACCATCTGTGTGAAGCTGAGTAAATCACTTAACCTCTCAATGTTCTAGGCAAATCCCCAGTTGCAGGGAGCATGGTAATTTTCATCAGCATTTGTTTCTCAATTGTGTACCTGTTTAGAGGTAAGTTATTAAAAACAGGTCAGATATACAAATGTTTTCTTCATAGTGATATCAATTAAAGTAATTATGGGGAAGTATGTTAAGGATTTTAATTTTCTGTGTTTTCTCAAATCAATTGAGGCCTTACTCTTCATGACAAGCCTTTTAAACATCTTCCTGTTTCTCCAAATGAATAATTTACTTTTTGTTGTCTCATTAATTCTTCATTTAAAAATTGGATTCCCCACCCCCAAAAAGTTCTCAAACAGATAAAGAAAAATGAATGTCTGGGCATTGTATTTCAACACTCCATTCATTGGCAGTCGATGCAGAATGAGGGTTGCTCACCCAGGTCCATCCCCTAGCAACTCAGCCACTCCATCAAAGAAGATAACTGGGATTTGTCTTAGAATCATCTGGCACCAATCAGCACCACAAATGGCTGTGTTACAGAAGGAAGCACACAATGAGACTGTAATCTAAAGACCTCCTGCCGCCACTCTTGTTGTTTTTAGAGGAATCTCATTGAGTCACTACTGGGCTCTAATTTCTTTTCAACACCACAGACCTGGCTACTGATGCACCCACTATGAGCCAGGGAAATGGTTTGTCTCCATAGTGGGGGATGAGGGTGGGAATAAGTGATGGGTATGGTGGGTGGGGAGCGGTTGGATGTGTCTAATGGGGTGAATCGCTATTCACATAATTTCTAGGGTTGAGTTATGTTATGACCTGAAATATCGAAGGTTGTTAAATTATGAGTTAAGCTTAATTGGGGTTCTGTCAATCAAGTTTAATCAATGTTTTGGTTAGAATAAATGAGTCTTGCTTTTTTATTTTATTTTATTGCCAAGTAATCCATACTCACACAATGTTAAGAGTTGAAAAGGACCCTAGAGATAATCTAACCAGAGGATCATAGGGTTTAATACTGGAAAGAGTCATAAAACCAACAGATGGGGAAACCAAGACTAAAGGAAATAAAGTCATTTGACCAAGAAAGTAGGAGAATTTTGTCTTTTGGTGACAAATCCAATGTTTTGTACATTATGGCACACTCTCTAGTCCAGTCTCTTCAGATGAGGAAACTAAGACTTGGAGAAAGGAAATTACTTTGATCAAAGTTGCACAATGGATCTCAGATTCTTGGTTCCAAATTCAGTCAGAGCAGCAATTTAGGTGGGGGGGGCTTTTTTCACTCCTTTTAGTATCCCTTAAAAAAACTCTCACTACACCCATCCTCATCCACATGTCCCCACAGGGGTATTCTCCCCAGTCTAGTGAGACACTCTCATCCCAGGCAGATTGATTGGCTGTCTCACACATTCACATTAGTTGAACAGATCTTTCAACCTGAGTTCCAACTTATAGAATTTTCAGCTTCCTTCAAAGCCCCCCACAGGTACCACTTCCTACACAAGACCTTTTCTGATTCTTTATTGCTGTCCCCCATCCCCAAGGTATTCATATTTTCTCCCTACCTGGAAATAACTTTGTATTTATTTATTTCTATACATGTCACTCAACCACAGTTGAATAAAAGCTCCTTTGAGAGCAGACACCATTTTATTTTTGTCTTTGCATACACCACATTTGGCACAAAGCAATACAGTAAAAGCTGTTACACACCTCCTTATTCTAAAATAATATCTATTGCTTTGGTTTGAATCTGTATAGGCTGAAGAAGAGAGAACTCTGAGGAAAGATGAGGCAACAGTATAACTCAGCAGAGCTTTCAGGGAGAAAAGTTCACATTTCCTTAGTCCAGTGGAGAAGTTGAGGACACAGCCATGGGAAAGGGTGTTCCTGTTATGAGACTGAAAGTAGTTTGGTTGGACTCTGGTTCTTTGAAAGGATTTTCCCTATCTGGGAAATTAGGATCACCATCAATTCACATTGAAAAGAAAAACTGAGAAATTTGGGATCTCAGAAGTCATGCCATTGTTTTTGGGTCTGGGAAGAGGTGGCTAACGTTGGAAAAAGCTAAAATCCTAGCATTACCATACCCTCTTTTTCCTTTTATCCAGTGCTTTTGTAGAGGTCAAATCATATACACAGAACAGAAGCAGGGAAGGAAAGGTAAGAGAAATGGACATCAAAGTCATGACAATTTTGAAATGATGTGAGAATTCAAGCCTTCCCACATGTGCTCACAGTCACATATATGTACTCATACATGCAGAATCTGAGAAAGCTACCAAACTTGAACAGAAAAGGTGTGTGTGTGTGTGTATGTGTATGTGTGTGTATGTGTTTTACCATTTGGCAAAGAGATTGTCCTAAATCAGAGCAAGCCTGACTCTGCTAAGATAAGAAGGGGAATGGGGGGGGCGTGCTTAGAAGCAGCCCTCCCTGCCCAAGGCCACACACTGTTGCTCTCCCTCGGATATATTTAAATCTGGCAACACCTGCACCATTTATGAAGTCAGGAGGGAAAAGTCTTGGACTGAACTGCTCAATTTCTAATTCAACATTTTGTCAAAAAAATTGAATGAATTTCCCTCTGCCCCTTGGACCACTTGCTAATGTGTGTGTATATATAATTAAGTGATTATGCATATATTTATGAAAGTGTAGATATATATGTATATGCACACACATATATAAATATGTACAGGTATGCATATGCACACACACATGTATATGGTATGTATATATGACATGTGTATATGGTATGTGTATATTTCATATGTCTATATGCACATGCCTTTTCTTACATATATGTGTACCCATACATTCATCCATACCTATGCACATATATGTATGTATATATGATTTCCTGAATAGAACTGCTGGTCATTTAGCAGTTATCTCAATGCCAGTGGGGACATGAATATGTTCAACAGGAGATGTATGGAGTCTCCAAGAAGGGTAAGGCATAATGTTAACTTAATCAAACCTAAATATTCACCCTAATTTGAAAAAGTGTTTTATTGTCTGAACATATTGTCCTTATTGCTGGTCTACATAGACAGATTCCCCCTCAGGCATGGTAATCCCTCACTCTTTCACTCCTTTTACCTATTGAAGTCCCTGGATTCTTTCAAGACACAGCTGAAATACCACCTTCTACAGGAGACCTCTAGGTGTCATGAGGATTTCTATGTACGTACATCTGAATTAACTTGGTAATGAGCTAAAAATGACTAACTTTTATTTTTCAGAAAACGTTATTGTAGTATGTGGTGATACGAAAGAGTACTAAGTCATTGAAATAGGAATTATAGAAGAAGTAAGAGGTTGATTGGGACATCTAGGTGGTGCAGTCTAGAATCAGAAAGACCTGAGTTCAAATGTGGCCTTAGACACTTAACTCGCTGTATGACCCTGGACAAGTAACTCAATGCTATTTGCTTTAGTTTCCTCGTCTGTAAAATGAACTAGAGAAGGAAATGGCAAACCATAATAGCATCGTTGCCAAGAAAACCCCAAATGGGGTCACAGAGAGTTGGATATGACTGACCACCAACAACAAGGGGTAGATTAGAGAAATTTCTCAATCACTTTGGATGAACTAATAAGAAAGTAAATGTTTGTTTGGAAATTCATTTTATACTTGCCTTTTCCTAGGGGGTATGGACTTGTCCATCAGCATCTTGTCAAGGGATTAAAACAATCCCTGATGGTCTCAGTGACTGGGGCTGTTCCAAGATAAAATGGTTGATTTGGAGCTTTTCTTAGTGGGTCCTAAGGGGGATGTTTTACTGACTAAGGCTGCATCCAAGAGGAAATGGTTGGTTAGGACTCTTAGGATGGTGGCATATCGTGGGTACTAGCTAAACTTTTGTTGACTGACTCTTATGGAAGTCATTTTTTTTTCCTTCCTCTAAAGGTAGGCCAACAGATATTCTCATACTTTTGGGAGTTTCCTTTTCATCCAGTCTTTGAAAGCCTGAGAGAGCAATAGAGTTAAAGAAGACATGGGTTTGGGGGGTTTATAGGGTACCTATGTGTGTGCACAGTCTACCCACCAAGGAGCCATCAATGGTACCTTCTGGGAAGAAGCACATGGAAGCAGAGTGCTGTCCACATTTCAAAAGAGAACAAGTCCATGGGCAATATTTCTTAAACCCAGTTTCCTATATATAGAGTCAAGGATCTTGAATTCTTGGTCAGTTGATCTCAGAATTTAGTCTTCTTGACAGAGAAGGGAGATTCCTTGGGTAGCACCAATGCCATGGGTTGTGTCACACAAAAGTCCAAGTTTAAGAACTTGAAGATCTGAATTTTCATAAATTGGGAATTGGAGAATTAATAAGAGACTAAGGCCATAATATTTAAGAATAGAAGCCCTGTGCTTCTTTTCCTTCATTGCTGTGACTTTTTTTGTAAGATAATTAAACTCTGATCAGAAGGAGTTGAGGACCATCTTTGAAAATTGTTTCCTTTCCAAGGAGGAATTCAAGGCATTGAGTGGCACTGTTAGTTTTGGTCTTTTAGGGGAAGGAAAGATTATATTGCACCATCTGGATGACAGGGAGTTTCTCAGAACATGCTCTGATGGGTAATCAAGTTCAGTTCACTTCCAAGATGAGTTTGAGCCATGGGATTGTGATGAGTTGGAAGGACACTAGGTTCCTGATGGAAAACGTTAGACTCACCAGAGAGAGGAGAATTGGGCTATTTGCTTATAGGCTCTTGTGAATCCTTTATGTGAATTCTCCATGTATTTATGGGCTCCTCTGAACTTTTATTCTCTATTTTCTGTCAGGTGAAATAAAGGTGGCCCTCTGCTTCATGTGTGTTTCTTATCTTAGCTTTTATAGAAACTATTGATATCATTATTCACATTTGCAGAAACCTAGACATGAGTTCTGCATAAGTTATATTTAGAGATTTCCCTGAGTAAAATCTGAAACGATAATGATCAAAGAGGATATGACCTTTTTTGGAATTTCACCCCCCTCCCCAAACTGAACTGAATCTGTATGAACACAAAAAGAAGTTGGCAACTCCAAAGAAAACCTCACCTTATCCTGAGCTCAGTCAGAAAGGAAATCTTTCCTTCTTCAAAAACCCAATGACTCTGGTTTCAGAGAATCCCACCCCCTTTTTCTAATGCAAATGGTGCCATCCAGGGAGAGACATTCACTCAAATTCTTTGGGGGCAACCATGTGTGAAGACCATGTCAGGGATGAAGTCACAAACTGTAGATGATTCTTCTAGGGTAATGTGAAACCTCGCCACAGCACAGGAGGACAGACTTCCCAAAGCCTTCTAGGGCAGACTGATAATTCTAGAAGGTTGCCAACACCCCATCCCTCTCATCCTTTAGAGATTCAGCCTTGGTTTTCCCATCCCCCAGCCCTTTGTATTATTTTTCTCCTTGAAATACTGGAGAAGTTCTCTCTGAATTATCTTGCAAGTACAAACTTCAGAAAATATGTACTGCTGCCAGAGCCAGGCCATCCCAGTCAGTCAAAAGAGAAAGATGAATGTTCTGTTTTAAAGCATTGGCTCTCCTGGGTTCAAGCTAATGTCACAGCCAGCTCAGGCCTCCTACACATTTTGAAACTCGATCTTACACCTTGCCTTTTATGAAGATGGAATCTCTGGCAGGTGATTATTTTTCTTTCCCACATCATATCAGACATACTAAGCACTCGTCGGCTTGTTAAGGGCCAGCTGTTGAAAAAAAAAGGAAGAAAAATAAAAGTCAGTCAGAAATTCCAGGCTAGTTGGGTGATAGCTATATGGTTTTGTCATGCCTGTTTGCTAAGCAGTGTATACACGCATCTCAAAAGGCTTGTCCCCATAGCAATACTCAGCTAGGAAAATAGAACACACGGAAATCACAGGAAATTGAAAGCTTGTAGTAACAATTTCCATTCAGAGTGAAACAATGGGAAAGAGGCCTCTAATTGGCAAATGTCTGTAAAAGCATCTCTCCATTCTACTTAGGAATAAGGGATTGGGAGTGTCTGGATAATGGAAAGTTGACAAAGGATCGCAGAGCATCAGTGTTATAATTATATCTCATTTAGGATCACAGGGACACAGAGGAGCTAAGAGGCACTTTTTAGGTATTAAACTGTCTTTTTTCCTTTTTTACATTCCCAGTGCATAGCAAAGTGCCTGATATAGTAGGTGCTTAGTAGATGTTTATTGACTGGTAGACTTTCTGGATCATCTAGTCCAAGGGTTCTTAACTGAGGGGTCTGTCATCATGTTGTATTTATGTATATGTTTTGATAACTATTTCAATATCATTGGTTTCCTTTTCATTCTATGTGTTTTATTTTATGCATTGAAACCTGAAGGTACCCAAAGACTTGAATCAGACTTGTCACCAAAAGGGTCTGTATCATGAAAAAAAGTTAAAACCCCTGAGTCTATTTTAAATAGAGTGAAAGGGAAGCTTAGAGATGTTATTTGTTATTGCTGTTCAGCAATGTCCAACTCTTCATGATTCCATTTGGGGTTTTCTTGGCAAACATACTGGAGTGGTTTTCCATTTCCTTCTCATTTTAAAGGTGAGGAAACTGAGTCAAACAGGGTGAAGTGACTTGCCCAGGGTCACCCAGCTAGTAAGTGTCAGATTTAAACTCAAGTAGACGAGTCTTCCTGACTGCAAACCTGGCACTCTATGCACAATGGCACCATCTAGCTGCCCCACTTAGGTTAAATAGATATATTGTCAGTAGAGTCTTAAGACCCTAGATTTTAGCCTGGAAAGGTATATATTCCAAACCCTTCATTTTATAGATAAGGGAACAGACCAGAGAAGTTGTGACTTGTCCAAGGTCACTTGGAGAATAAATAGCAAGAAGCAGGGCTCGAACATTGATTCCCTAGGTACAGAATCTTTCACTCTTTCTTTATCACTATGTTGTAGCCAGTCAACCAATAAACATTTATTAAGTGCTTTCTACGTGGTGCAAAGTACGAGGGTACAAAGGAGGGCAAAAACAGGGTGTCTGCCCTGAAGAAGTTCACATTCTAATGAGAGAGACAATGCATAAATAACTATATATATAGAAGAAAACTCAGAAGGAGGGCACTAATCAAACTCTGAACCCAGGTCCACTGACTCCAAGTCTATATTTCTATAATGCTTAAGGTTGATGAAACTCTTTCCTTAGAAGAACTCTAAGGAGTAAGAATGAAAGTATTAGTATCTCCTTCCTTCAGATGGGAAAACAGAAGCAGAGATAAACTAACTTTTGAGGTCAGGAACCTCTAAATCTCTTTTGTTTAACCCAGTATCTAAACACAAATCCCCTGACAAGTGGTCACCCAGTCTCCTGAAAACCCCCAGTGAGTGGGAAGCAGGTGTGGGTTCAGCTAACGCATCCAAGGAGATGTTTAAGTACAGCCTGAACAGTCATTTATCTGGTATGCCATCTGGAGGGTTCATGGATTGGACAAGTCTTAATTTTTTTACCTCTGAGATTCTATGCTTCTGAGGGTTTACCACATTTATAGATGATCTAAAACTTCCTTTCACCTACAAGCTAAGATTTTCCCTCATCACTCGTTTGCTATAACTTGAGTTCCTTCTCACCCCATTTGTTCTTCTCTACTGGAGTCATCAAGAGAAATATGGATCAAAGAAAGCACCAGGAGAGAAGAGGTAGAGAAAAGAAGGGTCCAGTCATGCCACAAGTTTTATACTCAGCTAAGGAATAGTAGAACATTGGCTTCTGTTTTCAGTTCCTGAAATAATTGCAAAGAGGGATCTTGCAATTCCTCTAGTTCTTTTATAGGAAAAGTGTTCTCTGGTGATAGGCAACTCCTTGACCACACACCTTAGAACTTTAAGGAATGTGAACATTCTTCCCACCATATGCTTTTATGCAATGGGTCTCAAGAATCATTGGTTGTACTTTCAATACCAAACCTGTGGTTAAAGTAATCATTTACACCCACTCATCTCTTTCCACCAAAGCCTGTAATTAATACAGAATGCAGGTTCAAATAATTTAG
>JAQQSK010013877.1:0-11331 GCA_028658325.1 Potorous gilbertii
CCAAATCATATGAAAACTTAATTGATTTTGCATACTCAGTAGTCTTAAATATACATGTGATGCTAACTACATATTATGCAGGCAATATCTATTATCTTTATTTATCACAAACTACAGAATATAATTCACTTTATTAAAATGGTCTAGCTAAGTTTGTTTAAATATTCCAGGAGGCACAGATCCTCTAAGTTCCCTTCTATCTCTAAGATCCAAAAATACTGCATCATCCAGGTTAGTGGCCAGACAGTCTGGAGAAGAGAGGTTTTCAAGCAACCTAGTTGTTCTGAGGTATTCAATTCTACTAGCTCATTCCTGTGTTTTTTACTCTGTATTCCTCTCACACAGCGTCCCCTTCTTCAGATTCTTTAAATCCCTCAGGTTTGTGTAGGGCAAGATCTGAGTTGACCTTTCCTTCCTGGAGATGCCAGCTTAGATATTGGGCAACAGAAGGCAAAATCCTTGAGGATGGGAACTCTTTGTATCTTGTTTTTGTGTCCCCAGTGTAGAGGACAATGGCTGGCACACAGCAGGTGCTTAATAATGCTTGTTGAACTGATCTAAATTGAATTGCCCTCAGAATCCTTGAAAGCCACATTTCTGTACGAGGGAAACATTAGTATGTTTCCTCCGTATTCCCTGGGCTAGAACTAGCCAAATAGCAAATAGGAAAACATTTCATCTCTCTGAGTTTCAGTTTTTCTTAAGTATAAAATGAATGGATTATATTAGGTGATCAGTACAGTCCCTTATATCTCTAAATCTATGATCCCTCATTTCTTCTTTTCCCCTTTCTATCCTCAGCACAGTGGAGATCCAGAAACATCCAAAACTTAGAGCAATGGTGAATGTATCAGACCTTGTGCAAGAGACTCTGGAGTTGCTGAGTAGGTTATTCCCTGGTCATTCCTGTCCTTTGCTTGCTCCCTGCGTTAAACATCCATAAAAGGGGATGGAGATCACCACCAAATCCCTAGACCATATTCCAAAGCCGGACAAGACTATGAGCCAAAGTTACAGGGTGTTGGTAGCAGAGCTGGGCCCAGAACCCTGTTTTTATGACTTCAGGTCTACTACTATGCTGTCCTTGTTTAATTTTTGAACACCATTTTAAATGTGTGTCCACTTTTCTGCTTACTCATGCACAAAATGACCCCTATCCCATCATTATGGCCCTAAATCTGACCAGAAGAAGGTGAGGGAGAAACATTTCTCATTTGGGTACTCTTCTGTCCTCAAGTTTCCAGGGCCCTCATGCTACAGCAGGTCTTTCCAAAAATGGAAGGAGATCTACTGAATTAACTCATCTAATTAAATTAACTCAGGTTCAAGCTACTTAATGCACTAACCTTCCTAGAAATAATTGTATTTTAAGGATTGTGTCTCCAATACACAACAGCACTATTTGGGGAGGGGGTTAGGAGTATACCTGAAATCCCACAAGGGAATCAGTGGTTACCCAGTTTATGGTACTAGTTAGTCTATGTTTGCAGTGAGTTCTTCTGAACTTAGCCTTACTGACTGTGCACAGGAAATTCATTCTTTTTGCCCTTTATCTGCAGTGACATTGGCTGATGCTAAACTGTGGCCTGTCTGGGACAATTAATTAGGTTATGGAAGCTGCCAAAACCCCAAAGTCATAATAAGAAAATGCAGCACATTGAGCTGTAGGTAAAATGTAGAAGACAAAAAAAGAGGGGGGAGGGGACAGAGAGAATGTTGAAATTTAATTCTTAATGCCTCCAAGTCCTTTTATGAATGCACTGGAAATGATATTTTGTGTCTGAATCTCCTAAAACAGTACTGAGTCAAATTAAGTTCAACTAGTCTTTTTTTTTTGATCCGCACTATGTGAAAGTTTGAGTGGGCTGTGGAATATTCCTGTGCAGTTACATTATTAACCTTCTGTGCAAGTTCATGACAGAGTGATTCAGTTCATTCAGAGATCTCACCCATAGAAGCAATGGTATTGGGGCAGAGAGTGTGAAACTGCATAGTTAATGCATGTAACATTTTTGTGTGTTCAAAATTACTAGTTGAAATTTGATGACAACTGCATCTAAGGAGAAAGAGCTGTCTGCCCCCTGGCTCTAAGGGATGGAAGTGCCGCCCCTAAAGTCCAGTGTTCCCTAAGGAAGAATTCCCCTCAGAGGCAATGAGCCCTGAGAAAGAGCCCAGCAGCATCTGCTACATCGGAACTACCATCCAGACAAGGTAACTGAGTTCAGGGGCAGAAAACTGTCTCCCTCGGGGGGCCCTCAAAGTAGACAAAGATATCTAAAGTTTTACCTAGCTGACCTTCAAATTGGTGGCATATTGGATTTTCAAAGTCTAAGCAATTTGTTTAGATTGTAAACTATACTCCCTAACTCTCAAACATTAGCTGCCTTTTTCTCTTGGTCCCAGTCAGCACCCTTTATCCTCAGCTCCAGACTTTGGCAAAAAGAAAATAACTCCCCCTGGCAAAAAGTTGGGATCGCCATGCCCTGGAGTTGGTGGGCCCTTGCACACTGTGTTTAACCAATTGTGGAAGCTGCTGTAAAGCAGTAGCAAAAGTACTGGATTTAGAATCAGAGAACTTTGGTTTAAATCTAGGTTGTGCTACTGAAAAATTTTGTGTGCCCTTGAAAAAGGCACTGTAACTTCCTGTTTAAAATGAGGGTCCTAATGAACTCTCAGGTCCCTTCTTGATCTACATCTTAGGATCCTGAACTCTAAGTGACTGCATTTTCTTTGTCTTTCAAACTTACTTAGGAATGAGCATTTTTGAAGGGGCAGACTAAGGATCTTTCCAATCTACAGGTTGTTGTAGATTCCTGTATCTTAGACTATCTGTGTGGTAATGAAATTCACCGTCTTCCTCTATTAAAAAAAATAAAAAGATAATACTTGCGCTCTATTTCAAAAGATTGTTGGAAAGTGCTCTGAAAACCTCGTGAAAACGAGATGGAATGGTACAATGGAATTACTCAAAGTTTCCGCCTCCACGCCCCACAAAAAAAGGCAGAGTTGTGAGGTGTCCTGGAACGATCAGAGAGCAAAGACGAAATCCTGGTTGATCACTACTTAGTTGGATGACACTGTATAACCACCCTGAGCCTCAGTTGTGTCATCTGTAAAATAGATAATACTACTTTGTAACACCTCCCTCCCGGAATTGTGAAAACATTTGTAAAGCAATGAGAGAGAGCGCGGTCTTTCCCCACTCTTTACCGCATTCACCCCACGGGTCTGGCTGGGTACCCCGAGATCTCCCCACGCCCACCCTGCCAGACGTCCACACCGGCGGAGCGCGAGCGCGCACCCTTCGAGAGAAGCATCGGAAGCATCCCGGAGTACCAGAGGGCGTCTCCTGATGGAACGGCCCCGCCCTTTCTCTCTGAACTACAAAGCAGCCTGAGCAACGAGCCGCTACAGCCCCCAAGTCCTTCTCGTCTCTCCTGCTCCCCCCCAACCCTGACCATGACCTTTAGTTTTAAATATTTTATGGGAGCTGCTCTGCAGGACGCCCCGCCACCCACAGCCGCTAAGAGTGTGTGGCTCTCTCTGAAGCCCCGCTCCGGGTCCCGCAGCCCCGCTTGCGGCTGGGCGGTTCTGATCCCCAGCATCCGAATGAATTAATAAATAATCCGCCTCCGGGGAAAGAAAACAAGCCTCTGAGCCTTTGCTTTGTACACGAGCTTCGTACCTCCGGGGGGCTCCACTCCAGGAAAGGTCTCAGACCTCATTTAATCTCCACCCGACGATGAGACGGGGGAAAAGAAATAAATGCCAGCTCCGCCCCAGCCCGGCTCTGGCAGTGTAGGAAACGCCAGGGGATGCTGCGAAGCCGGGGATCCGGCCCTTCCCGTCAGCAGCCACTCAAATGTTACTTAATAGGCCAGAAAATGTCTTTCTGCTTCCCATTGCGTACCTAAAGGCACTTTGCATCTCCTCTGGCCCGCGGGCAGCCAACCCGGCCCCGCTGGGGTCAGGCTGCCCGGTGCGTGTGTGCGCGCGGCAGCCTCACCTGGCACTTAATGAAACACGGGAAGGTGCCCAAACTCGCGACCTGGGGGGACACGGGGAAGGGTGTTGGGGAGCGATTCAAGGCTCTCCTTTTGAACTCTCCGAAAAGCAGCCCCCCCACCCCCAAGAAAGGCTAATTCTTTTTAGGCTTTATTTTTCCATTAGCACAAGGACGAAAGTGGGGCAACCTGTAAGGCATCTGGAGGTCCCCCTGTCATCTCCGCCCCATTTCCACACCTTCCCGTAACAACAACCTTTTGGTTGAGGGAGTGGGCGGGAAGCCTAGTGGGTTGGTGTGCCTGGGTGCCGAAAGTCTGAAAATAAACTCGGGAGATCTTTGGCGTAGAAAGTTTGCTTTTCTCTCCTCGCCCCCCTCCCTCTCCTTCACCACTGCCGCCACCTCCACCCTCCTCCTGCTGTGCAGGGAAGAAAAGGGGGAGGGGGCTGGCGCCGGGGGGAGGGGGCGCCGGCGGAGGTGGAGGACTGGCAGGGATGCCAAGGGCGGCTCGCTCTGAGCCTCAGACCTGTGCTGCTTAAGGCGCCGTCGCCACAGTGGACCCAGCGCTCCTCGGGCCCGCCGCTGCACTGAAGACGCTGGAGGAGGAAGGGGAGGAAGAGGAGGAGAGGTGGGGGGCAGCGGCAGCCTAAGGAGCTGGGGCGTTCGTATGGCCGCTCCCAGCTGGCAGGTGGGGCGCGCTGCTGAGCTGCCTGCTGTGTCGGGCTTCGGGCGGCTTTGAGCCGGAGCGGGCTCTTGGGGATCGCCCTACCCGGCGCTGCCCAGCCAGAACCAGGGCGAGGAGGAGGAGGAGGCGGCGGCGGCTGCCACCGTGGGCGATGTGGCCGGCTGGGGCGGGCAGCAAGCTGCCCTGTGCCCGAGACTCGGCTCTCCGGCGGGCGGCTTTCTCCGGGAACCTCACCGCTTTGCCTTCCCACCTAGTGCCGGCCGGCAGGAGCGTCCGGGTCTTCATCAGTGCCAATCCTGAAGGTAACTCGTTCAAGGTCTCCCCCTCTCCCCTCTCCGCGGGTCTGTCTGTCTGTCTGCCGGTCTGTCTGATGGGCTCTCTGGAGCGTGGGTCCTGCTCATCCACCCTCCGCTCTCCCTCCTAAGCGGCTGCTACCCTGGACTTGATTTTTTTTAAGCAAACTACTTTTTCTTTTTTCTCCGCCCTTTGCCTGCTGTCTTCCCCCAGGACCCACACACATGCCAGGGTGAGCCACCTGGCGATGCTCAGAATTGCGTCTGCCAGCCCTGGAGCAGCTCGGAAGTGATACCGTCTACAAGTCCCAGACTCCCCACCCCCACCGCGTCCCCTTCTCTTTTTCTTTAAGGTTAAAGCTGTTTCTTGCCACAGCAATCACAACCTCAAGTTGTAGCTGCTGTCACTCCCCAGCTCTGCAGCAAGAGCTGTATAGCTAACATCGCCTTCCTTTCCCACTTTTCCTGCTCCAGTAAGAACAGATTCATCTTACTTAGAACAGGGTCATCGCAGGCTGGCCAACCTAGTCCCAGTGCTGACTGAAGGCTTCCGTGTAAAGGGCTGAATTCGCCCTTTGAGATGACTTGAAACAATGTCGGGGATTCAACCTTTAGCTAAACTGAAGCAGAGACGCGGGTGAAGTGAAGCAGTTTGTTTGAGGGGGATGGGGAGAGGGTGGCAAGGGTGGCTCTTTCTGGATCTTGGAGTAAGGAAGGGAGTGTAAGGGGTTGTTGGTGCCTGACTTATAAGAGACATTTGCGTTCTCTGGGCCAAGTGGAATCAATAGGTTTTGTTCTTAAATCTTTGTTTGTCCTAAAATCTCCGTTCCGGATGTGATTTTTATCCATGCACAATTCTGGCCTTTGTATGGACAACATTCTTGACTCTGTGGTGTCCTTTTTTTAAACTTGAGATGTGGGTCCGAAGCAGCTACCTAGCATTACTAGATACGTAGTGGGCGCTCCCTAAATACTTGTTGACTCCTTACAAGTTTCTCAGGTGCATTAGGAATCAGTTTACAGTTAGTAAATTTTTGTCCCAGATGTTCACCTCCACTGCCTTTCTGTTTCTCTGTCTGGATGTTAACTCACCCTCAGTACTCAAGGGTGAGTAGGAAAAGATGATCTCGGGTCTGTATGTAACTTATTAAGGATCTTTTTGTCTTCCAAGGGGATAGTTGAGCAATGAGCACAAGGAATAGAGGACTGAAATAGCCTTCCCGGTCTGCCGAGTAGTTAGTGCTCTCTCCCTCCTCAAATTAGTCTGTCTTGACTAATCTGCTTACCTATTATATGCTCCTGTAGAATATAAGGTCTTTGAAGACTGGGGCAGTATTTTGCTTTTGTTTTTGTATTTCTTGCTCTTAGTCTAGGTACTTTGCATATCATAAGAATATATTAAATGTCTGTCCAGTTCATTCATTTTTACAGGTGAGTTATGCTATCAAAGAATTGCTAAAGAATCTGCTAAAATTGAATTGTAATAAAGTTAACCGTATCAATGTTGAATGCCATGCTTATTTAATAATAGCCCACATTTGTACAGAATTCCCAGCTTTCTAAAGCACTTTACCCATAATAGCCCTGAGAAAAAGTGCAAATATTGTTATCCCCATTTTTCAGATGAGGAAACAAGGCTTTGGTGGCTGAAATGAATAGCTTCTAGTTACATAGGTAGGATCATAACTGAATTGGATTCTGCTCCACTCTACTAAACTTTCAGTCACAATCTCTGTTCTGCTTGTGAGAATGAAAGACAGAGTTTTAAAGTTTCACTTCACTTATAAAATGAGCAT
The DNA here is from genome assembly GCA_028658325.1 of Potorous gilbertii. Classification (NCBI taxonomy): domain Eukaryota; kingdom Metazoa; phylum Chordata; class Mammalia; order Diprotodontia; family Potoroidae; genus Potorous; species Potorous gilbertii. The sequence goes on from JAQQSK010013877.1 coordinate 6,778, forward strand.
ACACCAAAAGTTTCCAGTATAACTTTAAAATTATGACAGGGAAGTTGTGTGAACTTCATGTATATTAATTAGTAATGAAAGATAGTAGAAGAAAAACTTTACTTACGGGTAGAGGAGGCACTTAAAGTTCCTTTAATATTCTGATCAAACTTCCTAAATGAGTTACATATGATATACTTTTTAAAAAGAGACTGTACATTTAAAAATCTGTGTTTAGGACATTCTTATGATATGTACATTAAGAGGATAAATACAGGATATGTATGTGTAACAGGATATATACATCTTGAGATATGTACAGTAATTTAGAAAACATTTGAAATATTCAATGGATTTGCCACAAATAAAAAAGTTGAAACTCAAGTTTTTGAAAAGATACATTAGAGAAATAATAAAAGTATTGGGAAACTATATTTCTAACTTTTGAGTGGAAATAATTTGGGATGTTGAGGATGTTAGTAACATGTATCAAAATAATTGGTCTCAAAATTTCCTCATTTAAAAAGATTAAGCGTTCTAGTGATAAAAATATTAGCTATCAACAATTGCTGTTTTTCTTTGGAAATAGCATTGCCTTTTTAATATATGATGAAGTCAAATATCTGTTAGTAACATAGTATACAGGATGATGGATTCGTAGATTGTTAGAGTTAAAAGGGATTGTAGAGCTTAAAGAACCAATCTTATTTTATAGAATAGGAAATTGAGGTTCAAATAAAATGTGACCAGCTTGTTTTAGAATATAAATAAGTTCATTTTCCCCCTAGTTTTTAAACTTATTGGCAGTGGTAAATTTTTAATGAGTTAATATTGAATTAAGTAATACAGGAACAAACCATCTTTGATCATTTTATATGGTTCCTCAAATTAGTTGTATTACATGGTAAATGTTGGCTTTAGTGCATATATAAAATTATTAAGTTCTTGATTCTAGGCAAGGCTGTCACTAATATCAAAGACTTTGTTGTGTACTAATTTAGGTGGAGCTTCAATCTACCTAACTCCTTGTTAATACAAACATATTCTGGGCCTGATGGTGCCAGCGTAGTTCCCATTAACAATTGTCAGGCATTTGCTACCAAAATCATGAAGATAAAATTCAATATTCCTATTAACCCTAGGGAAGGAGAGGATGGAATGACAACTAATACTGTAATTCTACATCCTTGACCCAGACAAATTTCACATGGCTCTTAATTATCTTAAATGGGAAGCTTACCTGACAAATTCCTACAGCCTTGAATTTTAGCTACATTACAAAGGAGAAAGGCATATTGAATGAATCAGAGGAAAATAGGTTATTTTCTTATGATCTGAGTATGACACCCTGCAATCTTAGTAACAGCTCCTTCTGGGGAGCACTTTACTGCAAGCTTTTCCTGGATACCATTTCAGCGCACAAATGGTTGTGTGTTGGTAAGATTGATTATAAGATTCTCAGCCAATTCTAAAGATATTTTCAACTGTTAAATTAAGTCAAGGAACATTATCTGTTCTTTCCTTGTAAAAGCAGCTTAGTTCTAATTTATTCTCTAAACAAAAGCTTCTCTGTGTTGAATTAGGTTCACTGCTCTAATAATCATGCCAAAGACTCTCCCCAGCATTATTGATTTAATAGGTATTTGTTTTAAAAGGTTGGCCTGGCTGTATTCCCTCCTCTAAGAAAGAGACAATCAATAAACACATCTTTCATTTCTCTCCTGTGTCTGTGTCCATCCAAACTTATGTCTCATTTTGATAGTAACATATTATAGGCTAGAAACATGTTTTCCACCTTTAGTAGTTGCTCATGACAGCCATAGTGAACTAGAGTTGGGTGACTACATTCTACAAAACCTAATACACTTGCCAGATACTGAGAAGCAAGACGTCAACTTAACATCTCTGACTCACTTTTCTCCTACCCTGCCTTCTACCTCTGGGCTTCAGTTTGCTGTGCTGTGGCCCAGGGGGCCTAAATGAGTATTTCAGTATTGTGCTAGAGCTCTGTTTCCTGGACATGGGTGTTAGTGGAACAGCTCCCCAATGAACCACAAAACAGCAGTTCAAGCCCCATTCCTCATCACACAGAAGAAGAATTATGTTTACAGTGTGATGGTATTATCTTAAAACTATGGAAACTATAGAAATTGAACCTTAAAACTCATCTGGTGTAATCTCCTAGTCAGTGCAGAAGATCCTTCTATAACATCTCTGATATGAAAAATAAATACTCCACATTTACATCCCAACATATTAATCACAGGGTTTGAAGAGACCTAAAGAAGATTGACTCAGCTCGATTCAAGATTGTCTCAAGTCAATTCAGTTTATATTTATATACAGAGAGTACACAGGTTATTCTTTCCTGGCAGACATGGAGAGATACAAAATTTAGATAAGACTTGATCCTTGCCCTTATGGAACTTATGGCCTAGTCACAGTATACAACCCGTATACCTGTCACACACACACACACACACACACACACACACACATAAGAAAAGAGTATAAGAGAAGTGGGAACAAAATGGTATATGAAGTCCAAGGGAAATAGGACTTGATGGATGAGATGGCATTTGAGTTGAGCTTTAAAGGAAAAGTAAGATTTTACTATTCAGAATAGGGAAAAGACATTATAAGTTCCTCAAAGAAAGGTCTGATTCATTTTTGTCTTTGTATTCCCCGTGCCTGGCACAGTTCCTGGCACACTGTTGCTATTCATTCATTTTTCAGTCATGGCCACCTTTTTGTGATCCCATTTGGGGTTTTCTTGACAGTGATACTGGAATGTTTTTCCATTTCCTTCTCCAGCTCATTTTACAGATGAGGAAATTGAGTCAAACAGGGCTAGGTGACTTGCCCCGGGTCATATAGCTCATAAGTGTCAATGGCCAGATTTGAACTCAAAAAGATGAGCCTTCCTGACTTTAGACTCAGCACTCTATCCACTGTGCCATCTGGCCTCCCTGGCACATAGTAAGCCCTTGATAAATACTTGTTGATTTGGCTGAGCTTAAAATATGTACAGCAGAGTAGTGCGAGATAAAACTGAAAAGATAGGTGGCCAAAGAAGGAGAATAAATTTTATTTAGTGGATAATGGGAACCATTGAATGGCTTGAGGCAGTAAAATCCTAAATTTCTGGGTAAAGAAGACTAATCTAGCATGGATTAGAAGGCAGAGAGGATGAAGTTAGGAAGAACTCTCAAGAACTAGATTTAAGCCTTCCAAATACAATAATTACAAAGCACAGATAAAATACCAAATTGTAATTAGCTTGCACATTACTTGGGTACTTCTCTCTTAATTCTTGATTCTGCCATTTACCCAGATTGGCATTCTAGAAAAGTTAGCTGTCACTGAGCTATTTTTCTTCTCTCCCCCTGCCCCCATGCTATCTAATAAAAGTGTCCTCCCCTAAAATACATATGCTTTTTAGGTCCACGTATAGACAAACTACAATAGACAGAGAGCAGACATGATCATACTTCATAGAAAATTAGGAAAGCATATTTGATAGGCTTACTTCAACCCTATCTTTTGGCTTCTAAGTGATATTTTTTTCTATAACCATTATCTAGGCAGCTAAAGTACCACCAGTATAAAAGGAGAGGCATTTTACCAATTTCCACTATTTGTACATAAAATTACTCTGCGTCTCTCTCTTTCTCCCTCTCCCTCTTTCTCCTTCCCATTCCCTTTGACTACTTTCCTTTCCTTTCTGTTTTTCCCTCCAATATTTCTGTTTCTCTGGGTTTTCCTCTATATTCTATGTGTGTGAATGTGCACACACGTTCATAGTATTCACGTGCATTGGGCAGGTTCTGCTGGAGCTCACACTCTCTGCCAACCGATTAATATCAGGCTCATAAAGTTCAGTATGAATTAAGCACCTTTCCTCCAAAATGTGTCTTCCCAAGCATCTTGAGCTCCATTTTCTGTTATATATTATAGTGCAGTTGAAGACAGAAATCAGCTTAACACAACTCAGATACAACGTAGTAGTAAATAGTATTAGAAATGATGCTCCAAGAAGAGAAGGCAAATTTAGTTTCCAAGAAAAACATGTTGAGCTATTATGTTTATTTTACACTCAGCACATTAAAAGTGTTCCTTAATCATTTTAGACACTTAATACTATTTGTCTTTATTTTATAGTTGAGGAAAAATGAGGTAGCATGAGGTTAAATGACTTGTCCAAAACAATAATCAAATGTGAGAATAAATAGTGTTAGTCATTAAACACAGGACACACATTCTCTTGAGTTAGTGCAGCACTAATGGCCTGGGATGATGTTATCATCATATACCATGACATAATAAATACACTTAGCATTTAGCAGGAGACTCAAGAGGAAGAGTGACCTAGACTATAAACATGTTTTGCTACACTAATAAATCATGCCTAACAGCTTACTGATAATTCAATTCCTGCTACATTGCGGGAATTGCATCATTCATTTATAAAAGGTGAATCAGAGAGAATGAAAGGCAAATAGAACTTAACAAAGTCTTACTATAAAATATTTATGACCTCCTGTGGTGGCAATTCTTTTGGGGCTATTGGTTGGG
>JAQQSK010013878.1:0-11331 GCA_028658325.1 Potorous gilbertii
CAATGAATGGAGTTACTAGGGGACTCATTATTTGACAAAAACTATGGGGAAAACCATCTAGTAGAAATCAGGTTCTGACAACACAGGTGAGAGAGAGATAATCGAAAGCTGAATATCTTGGTTAAATGTCTTCGTTGTTTCCTGGCATAGTATAGCAATACTTAATGCAATTAAAAGGAGATAAAATAAAATACGTAAAAAAACAGGATGGCTGAAAGAACAGTCTTCTCAAAAACCTCCAGAGGATCAGAAAATTGTTAGGAGAAATTTCCAAGGGGAGCCTCAAAAGACTAATGTTTTCATTTGAAATATGGCAAGTCTAGAGTAGTAAGGAAAGTTCTCCAGAAACTTGACAAGTTTGTGCTATAGGTACTCACTAACTAATAACCTAATCAATCTTCATATTTATAGATGGGCTAGAGGAATACATCCTTAAAGTATGGTTTATGAAAAGGGACAAAGTGGACAGATGGAATGGAAGAAATAGTTCATAAAAGTAGGTTAGAAAAAGATCCCTTAGGCATCTCTCAAACTGTCTCTTCTGAACTTTCCCATCATTATCCAAGGCACCACCACCCTTCCAGTTACCCAAGTTAGGAATCTGTATCCCTGCTTCCTGCTTTCTTTCATTCTAGATATCAAGCTGGCAAATCTTATCATTTCTTTCTCTACACTAACTCAAATGCATCTCCTCTCCACTGGCATGAACACCACGCTAGTTCAGCCTCTCATTACCTCTTACCTAGCGTATGGCAGTTACCACACCCAACTGGTCTGTCTCAAGACATTTCCCCATGCTGATCCACCCTTCTCGCAGCTGGTACAAGAAGCTAAGTAACACAGCAGGCACAATTCTGAACTTGGAGTCAATCAGTACTGAAGTTGAACGCTGCCTCAGACATTAACTAGCTGTGCAACAGTGTCTCAATTTCCTCATCTCTAAGAGGGAGCTCATAAGGTGTTGTGATGATTGTGAAACACTGTAAACCGCAAAGCAGTTACATGCGCTATTATTATTTTCCTAAAACTCTGACCATATCACACCTCATACACACCCATACCCCCAGTGAATTCAAGTGACTCCCTATGACCTCTGGAAGCAAAAATAAGCTGATTCAAACTTTTCACCACCTGAACCATTCCTACCCTTCCAGTTTTCATACAAATACTCATCGCCATACACCCTACAGTTCAGCACATTGGTTTACTTATGGTTACTCACACCTGGTGCTCCATGCCCATCTCTCCTGCCTTTGTACTCGTCCGCTGCTTTTCTGGAAAGTTCTCCCTTTCAGAATCCCTGTTTTCCTTCAAAATTCAGCCCAAATTCCATCTTCTGCAGGAGACCTTTCCTTCTAACACTACCCTCTACATACTCTGTATATCTCTTATACATACTGATTTACACATTATCTCCACCATTAGAACATAACTGCCTTGAATGCTGGGGTTGTAGGTTTCTTTCTATCCCTGGTATTTAGCCCTGAGGTATAAAGTAGGTACACGAGAAAAGCATGTTGATTATATTACAAAGTGATGAAAGGGAACTAAAACTAAAAATGAGAACTACTACAGATAGAAAAATCCATAATTATACGGCTTACACCCACATAGGGGTAGAGGTTGTGGGGCATGGGGACAGCATGCTCTACAGAGCAACCACAGGAGCTATCAGGTCCTGCAAGTCTAAGGAAACCCATTACTGGCCCCAAGAGGTAATGGGTTGGGGACTTCTTAATGAGAGACAAATGGTTACAAGAAGTCAAATCTGGCTATTTGAGAGGTACAGTGCCTTCTTGGATCATGTATAAAATGTGCTAGGATATATTCCAATAAAAATGAAGATATGAATAGGCATTTATTAAGGGCTTTTAAGTACAAAGTATTGTGCTAAGTGCTGGGGATATAAACATAAATAGTCCCCGTTCTCAAGGAGTTCACATTCACAATACACAGAGAAAAGTTCAACTTCAAGTAAGATAGAAAGGCCTGGTGAGTCCTTAGGGAGCAGTCAAAAGGAGGATGATAACGTATCATCTTTAGGGTTCTGGGCCATTAATAAAACAACATACATTTCTGAAGCTGAAATATTTGACTGTGCTGAATTCTTTGATTATAATAATGTCACTTTTTAAAAAGTTTATAAATGGTTTACTCATCGCCCAAAAGTGGAAGGGAATATAAATATTATCCTCATTTTACAAGCAAGGAAATAGACTAGATGACTAGAAGGATGGTATTGTCAGGAGAAATGGAGGACAGAGGAGGAATAGATTTAGGGGGAAAGATGAATTTTGTTTTTGATCTGTTGAACTGAGATCCCTACAGGTAAAACACTCAAGTGGAGATTACAGCTAGTAGATGGTAATAAAGGACTGGAGGTTAGAGAGATATGGCAGCTGGATATGTACTTTGGGAGTCATCCCATTAGGGATGACTTTTGTGTACATAAGGATGTAATCGAGGGCTAGAGGGATGTAGGTAATATTTTTATTTTTTCCAGTATAAGGCTGGGGCTTGAGAAATGAAACATAAACGACAGTCAAAGAATAAGATTTTTCTGCGGGGGTGGGAGGGAGGGGGAGATAAGGTGTGGGAGGAAGGATGATTGGCTAAGAGAGTATAACAATTCATTACTGGCAAGGATAACTGACAAATGTTTGGCTAGAGACAATAACCTGATCAAGAGGGCTTTAAAATGAAAATTAAAGAAATGGGAGATCAGAAATGACAGAAAAACAATGGAAGACTTAATCCACAAGAGAAAGTAACTATGAAGAAATAATGATGCACAGTAAATAAGGAGACTGTGTAGTGTAGGAAAGAGACCATTGGATCATGGTGGTGAAATGCAGAAAATGAAGGGCCAGCTGATCTGGGCCCTTGCCCAATATGGAGGTTCCCAGAACAACTCATCAACAGAAGAGGGCCATGACTTAGAATCTTGTGTCCTAGCTTTGAATTAGTTCTGCTACTGATTACCTCTGTAATTACCTTTTGACAATTTCACCTCTCTTTGTCCAAATTCACATAAACTGTTCCCTTCACCTGAATCCTTTAAATGCTATGATCCTAATAATTATAGCTCTTTTAAAAAAACAGCATCAACACCAGCACAAGGTAATTACTGACTGACTCTATGTAGTGATAGTTTTTAAATTATCTTTTAAAATTCTGCATTAATATGGCACTGATTTCCACCAAGCAAAAGTCCTTCTTTTGGGGTGGTCACATAAGAAGCTTGCATAACAGCCCAGTGGGACTAAAGGATTTAATCTCCCATAATCTCACTTCTGAAGGTCTTAATCTTCTTATCATAGGATCCTGAAATTTAGAATTTAAAGGATTTTAGAGGTAGGTCATCAACTCCAAATCCTTGGTTTTGGAGATGAGAAAACTGAGGCCCAAAAGGGTAAGTGACTTGCCCATGGTCACACGGTTACTTTAGTAGAAGTGGGATTTGAACCTAGGTTCTCTAATTCAAAATCCAATATTCTTTATTCACACCAGATTGTATTCAAAATAATCTTGAAATGCAAGGGATCATGCAAGCAAAATTACTGCATGTTCAGTTGTTTTCTTGATCTCTCTCTCCTTTGATATGCAATCTCTGAATACCAAAAACCTAGAATTCACCAGATTTTATACACATTGAGCAATCACTAATGACCACCTTTATCATTTCCTCTAAACAATGTATTTCTGTAAAAATTCTTAATTTGTGCAGCTATTTCTCTACTGGAAAATCATTATGTGCGGGTCCCACGTCCTGTAAAAACAGGAACAAGTCACAAACAAGGAAGCACGATGATAACAGGCAAAGACAAAAACTCTCCTTGAGGATAGAAGCAGAACATAATTTGTTTCAATATCATTCTCCGTTACTTAGCACAAGACTGAACAAGGAGAATTTGGTAAAACTGTTTAACTGAATTCAGCAAATCATCTATCATCTAAATGAGGAAAAGAGAAAACTTTCACTGACTATTTAGACCTTAAAATACTTTAGTCTAATATCTGTACTTTGCAAATTGAAAAAAACCTTAATTTTAAAAAATACTGACAATCATATTCCACTCCCCCATCCCAAATGGGTGCTCTCTCTCTCCTCCCTCCCTCCCTCCCTCCCTCCCTCTCCTTCTGAAAGCCTGTTACTACAGGCTATCACCTAACCATCAGCAAAATCATGCTCACTTAAAAAAATAAAAAGGCATTCAAGACAGTTTTACAGCAAGTAAAATCCAGTCACTCAGGCTACAAAAGAGTTCTAATTGGTTCTTTAGGGAAATTGTTTTATAGCAGCTAAACTAATGGTTTTATTCCCTGATGCATTTTCATCAGATTTCATCAGACACTGAGGGGACTTTATTATAGCTCTGGAGAATTCAAGAGCATTCTTCTTTTTGCCATATTTCTTTCCTTAGTTAGAAAATACATTGTAAAGGAAACTTCGCAGAATTTTCATAACTCAATTACACTTTTCAAGATACTATCCTTAATTCTAAATTTGGTCCTTAAACATCCTGATAAGTACAGGGAATAACTGACGGTGATTTGTTCCTTTATAATAAATCTGGTATTTAATTAATTAAATGGTAGCATGAGACTAACCATATCCAAGCGCAGGAATAAGATTTCATTTTGCTTTTTGATGATTATATAATTCTCACTGCCACAGTATTCTGAAATGTATTACGTTGTACATAAACATAACTTACCTGTGTTGACTACAATTTCTCAGAGGTGTAGGAAAAAAAATTGAAAATTATAGGATCATTATACTTAGGATTGTATGGATGTATCCATTTAAAAATCTTACAAATACAAAATTTTCTAATAGGTCTATTGACCAAACTTGTTCTTATTCCTAATGTAGACTTTGGATACATCACAATCAGCTTCCTGATTAGCTTTGGTAGTTGGTCTTAAGAGGAAAAGACAGAAAGCTTCCCCATCTTACTCCACACCAGCCTGGAGCCACAAAGAAGAGAAAGCACCAAGTGGCAACCATGGGTTACTCAAATCCTGACTGTGAAACAACAATTGGGAGTTTACTTGTTTTAAGGGCTCAGGAAAGGATCTAGACGCAAGTCAGCCAAACATTTATTTTTAAACTAACATTTCCACAAATCACTCACTATTATCCCCATTTAAGGTTACGAGTGTAATTGCTTAGTGATAAAAACTAGGCAAGGCCAAACAGCATGAGGGCCAAACGGTCTAGCAAATGCTAAATCAAAACAACAGTATCCTATGTACCTCTAAAGCACCAATTAATTGCTGTGAAATCACAAACCTCGATACGTTCCCCAGATGGACAATATTAGCGTAAACTCTAAGATGTGCTTCCTAAATCAAAAAGATAAGACTTTTCACACACAGACTAAGGAAAGTAAGAAGTGGAGATGTATCCAAGCATAAGAACAAATGAAGATGCTGAAGCCTGTGCTGGGCACTAGAACTAAGTAGTGTCATGTTTAGGCAAAAGAACTTTATCCAACACTCAGAATGGAGTCTAGATAAAGAGAGTTTAAATAGCTCTTCATTTAAGAAACTAAAAGATCATCATTTATTATATAAGTCCAACATTTAAGATGGTTACTGTTAAACCAATCAAATATTATACAGTATATTTTGTTTGACTGGACATGTGATTTCATGGATATAAGGAACTCCTCATGAAAACTTCCTTTATCTATGCAGATCAGCATATTCTGGAAGATATGGGAGAATCACTGGTGCAGAGTCACAAAGCCAGCATAGGCTAGGAGCACTCTCTCACTCCAAATGGTCCTCTTTTTAAAAAATTCAATTACATTTTATTTATAGACCCAAATTCTCTTAATCCCTTATCCCTCCCGCACTGAGAAAGCAAGAAAAACAAAGTTACAAATATGTAGATTTATGAAAAACAAATTCCATTAGCCATGTTCAACACCCTCCCCCCCAAAAAAGAATAAAAAAATATGCTTCCATTTGCATTCTGAGTCTATCAGTTCTCTATCTAGAGGTGAACAGGAGGTTTCATCAAGAGTCCTTTGGAATTGTGGTTGGTTGTGCTTGATCAGAGTTGACTGCCCTTACAATATTGTTACTGGTATTGTATAAACTGTTCTCCTGTGTCTGCTCACTGCATTTTTTATCAGTTTCATAGAAGCTTCCCAGGTTTCTCTGAAACATCCCCCTCTACAGCACAACAGTATTCTACCATATTTATATACCATAACTTGTTCAGTCATTTCCCAATTATAAGCATCTTCAAAGTTTCCCATTCTTTGCTACTACAAAAAGAGCTATTACAATTATTTTTGTACATATAATGTGCTGTTTTGGATGACCTCAGATATTCTCGACTCTAAGGCTAGTCCTCTGTATCTACTCTGCTATTCTCTCTCTCCAATCAGTATATTTTATTTTATAATCAACAGCTAGCTCTTTAAAAGAAATTCAAAAAGCTACAAAATATGTACATAACAAGTGATAATAAACATCACCACTCAAAGTTTAACTACCCGGTGTAGGGCAGCTATAATGTGCATTAAAGGAGGACCCACACTGATGAAATCACAAATCTGACACAAGAATCAAGAAAATCATAAAAAGGTTAATAAGAGAAATTATTAGAGACTTAATACGGTTAAACTGTTTACATTCCTATATGGAAAGATGATACATGTAACTCCTAAGAACTTTCTTGTTATTAGGGCATTTAGGAATATACCTCGCTAGAGGGCACAAGTATGAATCGTCTACGTTGGAATCATCTTCAAAGAAGCAAAGGGGATGAGAAAGAGGGATGCACTGAAGAGAAGAGGAAAGGAAGAGTTAGAACGGGGAAAATAGGGAGGGTAGTGGGCAATGGTTCAACCTCACTCTTACTAGAATTACACACACACACACACACTCAGTGGGGTATAGAAATCTATCTTACCCAACAAGGAAACAGGAGGAGAAGGTGACAAAATATATGGGGAGAGGCACAAGAATAAAAGTGAGTGTAGACCACGGGAGGCAGCAAAGAACAATCAGAAGCAAAACACACCTTTGAGAAGAGACAGCATAAAGAAAGAGAAGGATGAACAGAAGGAAACAGGATAGAGGGAACAGTGAATTGGATGAGCTAATCCATAAAACACAAGCAGAGAGCAGAACAGATTAGAAACCAGAATCTAACAAGATGTTATGGATAAGAGACATATTTGAAACAGAAAGACATGCAGAGTTAAAATAAAGGGCTACAGCAAAATCTATTATGCTTTGGCTGAAGTAAAACAATCACAGTCTCAGACAAAGTAAGAGCATGAATATAACTAATTAAGAGATAATCAGGAAAATTACATTATGCTAAATAAAAGGTTCCATAAACAATGAAGTTTATCAAAAAATTTTACATTAAATTTTTGATAAAGACTCCTTTCTCAAAATATATAGAGAACTGACCCAAATTTATAAAAGGAAGAGCCATTTCCCAACTGATAAATGGTCAAAGAAGATGAACAAGCAATTTTCAGAAGAAATCAAAGCTATCTATAGTCATGAAAAAGTGATCTTAACACCTATTGATTAGAGAAAGACAAATGAAATATCTCCTGAGGTACCAACTCACACCTATCATAAATGACAAATGCTGGAGGGGATGAGCAAAAATAGGTACATTAATGAAATGTTGGAAGAAGAGAGTATCAAGTCCAACCATTCTGTGCTTTGAGGCTGCTAGGTGGCAAAGTACATGAGTTTTAGCACTTAAAAGTCAGGAGAACCTGAGTTTAAATCTGGCCTCTGACACTTAAAAGTTGTGTAACCCTGGATAAGTCACTTAAACATGTTTGACTCAGTTTCCTTATCTGTACAATGAGCTGAAGAAGAAAATGGCAAACCACAACAGTATCTTTGCCAAGAAAATCCCAAATGGGGTCACAAAGAATCAGACATAACTGAAACAACTGAACAACAATAATTTTGGTAGCTAGGTGGAACAGTGGAAATAAGGAACACTCACTTTCGTTGTTCAAATCTGACCTTAGACACTTCCTAGCTGTGTGACTCTGGATAAGTCACTTAACCATTTATGTTAGTTAATTCATCTGCAAAATGAGTGGGGGAAGGAAATGGCAGACCACTCCAGCACCTTTGCCAAGAAAACCCCAAATGGGGTCATGAAGATTTGAGCATAACTGAAATTACTGAAGAACAACAACCACTAACAATTCTAGAAAACAATCTGGAACTATGTCCAAAGGGCTAGAAAATTGTGCATACCCTTTGATCTAGTAATACCATTTTTGGTCTATACCCCAAAGAGAGCAAAGAAAATGGAGAAGGATCTATATGTATGAAAATATTTATAGAAACTCTTTGTATAGTGAAAAATTGGTAATTAAGGGGATAGTTCATCAGTTGGAGAATGGCTGAACAAGTTGTAGTATATAATTGTGATGTAGTACAATTGTGCTGTATGAAATAATGAGTGAGACAGTTTCAAAAAACATGGCAGGACCTAAATTAACAGATTCAAAGTAAAGTGAGAAAAACCAGGAGATCATTGTGTACAATAACAGCATTCCTATGATAATCAATTGTGAGACTTAGGTACTCAGATCAATACAGTAATCCCAAACAATTCCAAAGGACTCATGATGAAAAAGTACTATCCACCTTCCAAGAGAACTGATCAATTTTGAACACAAAATGAAGTATAATTTTTTCAACTTACTTTTTGTTTTGCAATATGGCTAATATGGAAATGTTTCGCATGACTTTATAGTATAATTAATATCACAGTGTTTGCCTTGGTAACTAACAGAGCAGTGGTAACTCTGGAGAGAACATAAAGACCAGAAGCCAGATTGATAAGGGGGTTAAAAAGAGAGAAAGAAGGAAGAAAAGCAGAAGCATCTACTGCAGATGCCTTCATGCGATTTAGCTACAGAGGACAGAAGAGAAAGAAGGCGAGAGCAGGGACAGAAGAAGCAAGTGAGGGCCTTTTCAGAAAGGGAAGAGACAGAGGTATGTTTACAGGCATAAGAAATGAGCCACCAGAAAGAGAAAGATTGAAAATAAATGAAAGAGCGGGGATGGCAGGGTAATCTGACAGAGGAGATGGGATGTAGAAGGGGTGTAGCCTTGTGAAGGATTACCATCATGTGAGACTGCAATGGAGGAGATAATGGCAGAATGCACCTGAGTAAGCAGAGTTGAGAAGAGAAGTTCACGGTGACTGAGGCAAGATTCTCAGCTGACCAGATAAGGATCCATGGGAGATTTCAGAAGGGATGAAAAGGTCTGGAAGAGCTACTGTGCAAAGTGGGAGGGTGAGTTAATAAGGGAGGCAGAGTAGGATCACCAAGCAACAATGAGGGCCCAACATGAATCTGTAATGGACTCAGAACAACTGGGTAAAGAACAAGCTGTAGGAGAAGGCAGCAAACAGAAAGTGATCCAAGGCTGAGGTTTGGCTGACATAATTGGTGACATAAGATGATCAGGAATTCAAGAGAGAAAGATTATGTAGCATTAAAATGGTTCACTAATAGGTTAAGATGGGGAAAAGAAGAGAGAATGGCTAGCACAGGGGATATGGCCTAGGAGAAAATTGAGAGGTCAAAAGATTGAAGTTCAGAGTGATGACAAAGATCAAGGTTTTGTAAGAAAAGGCAAAAGGAGAGGAGAAATAGATTGTGGTCAGATAAGGAGATTTTGGAATTCTCTGAGTGATGATGAGATCAAGTCAGTTTCCTTATCTGTAAAATGGGGATAACTATAGTACCTACATCTCAAGAGTAGCTGTGAGGATCAAATGAGATATTTTAAAGCATTTAGCACAATGCCTGGCACACAGTAGACTTTCCTTCCTTCCCTACTCTCACTCTGTCCATACAAGGAATCATACTCTTGTTAATTAATCATATTAATTAATTAATCATACCCTTGGGTGCTCTGCCCAAAGGAATATAAATTTTTGATTGCTGAAACCTCACAAGGTATCTTGGGGTTTACAGGGTAGATTTCTTTTCAAGCACCATGCCTTAAACTCAAATCAATCTGGCTCTCACTGATTGGCCAAAAATAGGTCCTACACCAAGCCTCACTTGGTCTTTGGGCTCTGATGTCACAGAGTGAGTGTAAATAGCAAGTGTTTCTGTTCCACCAGAAACCTTAAGAATCTTCCCCTCCCAGATTGAGGTGTTTTTTGGTTTTTCTTTTGACTTGCTAAAATAGGCCATTCTTAGTCTCATTTGTTACCTATCCTAATCAATGAATGGGCATTGCCTTAGGTAAACTGAGACCTAGGAAAGGCCTTAACTTTTAAGAAGTTCAAGATCTGTCACTGCATCCAGGCACCATCTCCAGTCAACGTGATCTATACCTTGCCACTGGACCCAGATGGCTCCAGAGGAATGAGCGAGGCTTGTGACTGCACAATCCTGCCTCACTTAAATCCAATTCATTTCCAAGTCATGACATCACCTTCCTGATGTCAAGATCCTCTTCAAGAACAAAGGACAAACAAGAATTAGAAGTATAGGAGAGGCAGAGCCAAGACAGCGGAGTAGCAAGACTCACATATGCTAGCTCCAAACCCACAGCCCATGGATTACCTCTAAAAAGAACTCCCAAAAAATTCTGGAACAGTGGAAGCTGTGCGGCAACACAGTGAAGGAGATTTCCGTTCCAGAGAGCCCTGAAAAACCGACCCCAAAGGTCCATCGTGCCCCGGACGGGAGCGGAGCCCAGGCTGCCCTGGCCGAGAGGCACTGAGAGGAGCGAGCAGATCCAAGCAGGCTTCAGGGACAGAATCTCCAGCGGCCACGAAGGTCCCTCCACCCACAGACACACAGGTCAGTGAAAGAGACGTCTGGACGGGCTGAGAGGGGAGCGGGGGATCTCCGGGACTCGGACCCCCTCGGGAGGCAGCAGCAGAGGCAGCAGGCGGCCAGAGGCTCTCGGAGCAGGCAGGAGCTCTACAGCAGTTCCATTACAGAAGGTCTTTGCATAAACCCCCTAACGGAACTGAGCCTGGGAGGCGGCTCTGCCCCAACGTGAGAACCTGATTTAATCTTACCCTGAATAGCAGCCAGCCAGCTGCCGAAAGCCCTGAGGCTGGGGAGCAGCATTTGAATCTCAGACCCCAAGCACTAGCTGGGAAGATCTAGGCCAGGGGTGGAGAGGACTCTCAGAACTCAAGTAACTGGCTGGGAAAATGCCCAGAAAAGGGAAAAAAAATAAGACCAGAGAAGGTTATTTTCTTGGTGAACAAATGATTCCAACCTTCCTCTCTGATGAGGAAGAAAACCGCTTACCATCAGGTAAAGACATAGGAGTCAAGGCCTC
>JAQQSK010013879.1:0-11330 GCA_028658325.1 Potorous gilbertii
TTTTTTTCACAAAACCAACTCTTAGTTTTATTTATTAGTTCAATAGTTTTCTTAATTTCAATTTTATTAATCTCTCTTGGTTTTCAGTATTTCTAATTTGGTATTTACTTGGGGATTTTCAGTTTGTTCTTTTCCTAGCTTTTTCAATTGCATGCCTAATTGATTGATCTCCTCTTTCTCTGTTTTGTTCACGTAGACATTCCTACTTATAAAGCTTCCCCTAAGAGCTGCTTTTGCAGCGTCCCACAAGATTTGGTAGGTTGTCTCATTCTTGTCATTCTTGAGTGAAGTTGGTGATTGTTTCTATGATTCGTTTAACCCATTCCTTCTTTAGGATTAGAGTACTTAGTTTCCAAATAATTTTTGGACTGTCTTTCCATGGCCTTTTATTACATATAATTTTTATTGCATTATGATCTGAGTAGGATGCATTGATTATCTCTGCCTTTCTACACTGGATTGTGAGTGAGGTTTTTATGCCCTAATACATGGTCAATTTTTGTTTATGTGCCATGTACTTCTGAGAAAAAGGTATATTTCTTTCTATCCCATTCCATTTTCTCCAGAGATCTATCATATCTACCCTATCCACCTCCTTAACTTCTTTCTTATTTATTTTAAAGTTAGATTTATCTAGTTCAGAGAGGGGGAGGTTGAGGTCCCCCACTAGTATAGTTTCACGTTATTTCTTCCTGTAACTCTCTTAACTTCTCTTCTAAGAATTTGGGTGCTATACCACTTGGAGCATATATGTTTAGTAATGATACTGCTTCATTGTTTATAGTGCCTTTTAGCAGGATATAGTTTCCTTCCTTACCTCTTTTGATTGGATCTGTTTCTGCTTTTGCTTTATCTGAGATTTGGATTGCTACCCCTGCTTTTCTCATATCAGCTGAAGCACAATATATTCTGCCCCAACCTTTTACCTTTACCCTGTGTGTATCCCCCAGTTCACATGTGTTTCTTGTAAACAACACATTGTTGGATTGTGGTTTTTAATCCATTCTGTCTGTCTCTGTTCTATGGGAGAGTTCATCCCATTCACATTCATAGTTATGATTACTATCTGTGTCTTTCCCTCCATCTTCTTTTCTACCATTTGTGCTTTTACTTCTCCCTTCCCCTTCCCTATAGAGTTTTAATTTTTGACCAACACCTCCCATAGTCTTCCCTTTCTTTTTTCAGGTCCCCCTCCCCTTCCCCCGTCCCTTTTACTCCCCTTTACCCTTACTGCTTCCTCCATAGTATCAAATATGCACATAATATAAATGGCTCTAGGGTTACTGCTAGGGTATATGAAGGACTGAAACAAGATCATGCATGTCAAGTACAGCTTCCTCAAAATTAACTTATTTTATACACATGGGATATATAAAGGTCAACAGCAACCAGGCTGGCCAACTTCATAAGGAATGCAGCTGCATAGGGGCTATTGGACATAGAGGTTCTGGTAGTGGAGGAAATGGAAAATACAGAAAGTGCTTTAGGGATGATTTTAGGAATCAGAAGATTAAAGTGAAATATACCCAAGTCTCAGTCACACAAAAAGTATCCATCATTATCTGGAGTTTTGTGTTTCTTTTCCTTGAAAAGGCAAATGCTTAGGTAGCAAAGCTGATAAAGGAGAAAAGAACCTTTAAAAACTAGTTGCTGAATTGTACATCGTTTTCCTTTTATTCCTCACTTTCTAGGAGAGATCTAGACATAACCTAAAATAAAGGTATGTGGATATTCCGCAGTTATTGGAAATAGAATTCCAAATACATAAACCAGGAATGGACCTCACCATGGCAGTCAGTGCTTCCCAACCCCAGGACAGGATCAACAATCTATGAACATGGCTGAAAACAGTGCAGGTACTGAACAGTAGTGGAGTCAGGCAGTGGAAAGAATGTAGGGCACAGTATTCATACCCACAGGACAAAATAATTAGCTAAGTCTTGCCATGAGAGTGGGAAAGAGAACAAAATTCAGTCAAGCTTGTAGATTGCTGACACCTAGGAGGAAGCAAGCAGCAGCAACTTCTTTCAGTTAGCCCCTCCTTTTCAGGAAAAGCCACTCCTGCTTACCCTCTGTGAGCAATTAGGAGAAGCACTCCTTCCCTTGAAGTTTTGTAAATCATCGTAGTACCCCCTGCATTTGTAAGTCACTGCCCTTGGGCCTAGAAGCCCTGCCACTCACTGAATGGGTACTGAATTAGATGACTTCCATACAGTTAGGGACTGGGCTTTCTCTGATCCCTTCAGTCCTAAAATTCTAAGGTTCTAAGGTACAGAGATGGCTGAGACTTGATAATAGCTCCTCCAATCAGTGTTTATTAAGCCACACATCACTGGGTGCAGGGGATACCAAGGTGAACAGTTCTGAACGCATTTACATTCTATCATAAGACATGACACGTTTTGTGGGGTGGGTCTTTCTTAGGGGTAGGGTGGTAGAGCAGGCAAGGGATGGAAGGGTCATGTGCAAGGCTCTCAGTCTTGCCTGGCCCGGCTCTCCCAATAGGCCCGAAGCCAGCCGAGACCTTCGTAGGTGTTCCCTCGGGGGCGGTACTCGCAGCCCACAAAGCCCGTGTAGCCCAGCTCCTCCAACAGCTGGAACAAGTAGGGGTAGTTGAGCTCTCCAGGGCTGTCGGGCTCGCCGCGGTCGGGGACTTGGGCCACCTGCACGTGCCCGACCAGGGGCAGGAAGGCCCGGATGTTGGCAGTCAGGTTCCCACCCATGATCTGCCAATGGTACATGTCCATCTGTAGCCTCAGGTTGGGCCGGTCCACCCGGCGCAGGATGGCCGCTGCCTGCTCTGGCGTGTCCAGGAAATAGCGCGGGTCCGTGAGCCGGCTATTGATGGGCTCCACGAGCCCCACGAGGTTCTCGCGGGCCAGCACGTCGGCGGCGTGCCGCAGGTTCTCCACGAACACCACGTCCATATCCCGGGCCACGGCGCCACGGTCGGCGCCCTGCGGGACGCGGCCGGCCATCAGGTGCACCTGGGGGCAGCCGAGCTCCCGCGCGTACGCGACCGCCAGCTCCAGCCCCTCGCGGAAGGCGTCCTGGCGCCCGGGCACGGCGCCCAGCCCCAGCTCGCCGAGTTCGGTGTCCCCAGGGGGCGTGTTGAGCAACACCACCCGCAGCCCGGCTGCCCGCGCCGCCGCGGCCACTCGCTCCGCGGGTTCCGCGTACGGCCAGGCCACCTCGGCCACCCTGAAGCCAGCCCGAGCTGCGGCCTCGAGGCGATCGCTCAGCGCCGGGCCCTGCTCCGAGAACAACCACGACAGGTTGGCTGCGAAGCGCAGAGGAGCCATGGCTGTGGTTAGCTGGGTCCCGCAGCCCCTGGCCAGGTCCGCGCTCGCCCGGGCTCAGCTCCGCCTACGCCGCCCGGTCTCGCGCTCTCTGGACCCCTCTGTAGGCCGGCCTTTGCCCCAGTCTGTGGTAGATCGTGGGGGAGGGTTTAGAAGTTGGTGCCTGGACAAGATCTCAGATTTAGAGATGGAAGGGACCTCAAGGACATCTAGGCCGGCCCCTCAGATTTTTTTTTTAACACGTGAGGAAACTGAGGAATAGAGAGATGAAATCACTTGCCCCGGGATCACACAAGGAGTCAGGAATTTAAAACCTAATTCAATTTGCAGTAAGGGACCACAAGAAGGTTTTCCCGGAGTCACATCTAGGGTCACACAAGTGGTTTGGAATTTGAAACTTTTTGAGCAGTCATTTGAGCATATCTGTAAGTAATAACTGAAATGGAGTTAATATTTTAAAGTTTGCAGTCATCGCACAAGAATGCACCTACCATATGTGCCAAGCCACCATGCTAGGTTACAAAGGCAAAAACTGGACAGTTCCTGCCCGCTTTTCTGAGAGAAAATAAGTACACATTCAAGTTTATAGAAAATAAGTATTTATAAAATAAATACAAAGTAATAAGGAAGATGCTAAGGGAATGGGAAAAATCAGCAAGCATCTCAACCAAAAGGTGGCATTTGAACTGAGTATTGTAGCAAGAAGGTGTATTCCAGGCATGAAGAAGAGCCTAGGCAAAGGTGCAGGTGCTGAAAGCTGTCTGAGGAACGTCAAGAAAGCCACCATTTTTGCTGTATCAAAAAGTGTGTGAAGGGGAGTAATGTATAGTAAGGTTAGAGAGGTAAGTGGGAACCAGGTTGTGAAGGGCTTTAAGTGCCAACTGAGGAGGTTTGATTCTAGAGGTAAAAAGGAGTTGTGTGAGTGACCCTTCAGACCAGTACTTAGGTTGCCAGCTGTTTACTGCATATTTCAAACTGGATGCTCCCATCTTAAACGTCTCCAACTCAGTATGTTCGTATTAGGAGGTCCTTATCATCCGACTCAAACCTAGCCCTTTTTAACCTTCCTTATTTATGTCAAAGACATAACGATCTTTTCAGTTACCCATGTCTGCAAGCTTGGCTTCATCTTTAACTTAGCAGTCATCTGCAAAGTCATAGCTACTTAGTTGCCAAATGTTGTCATTTTCACTTTCAGAACATCTCTTCTGTCAGTACCCTTTTCCTCAATATACAAACATCATTCTAGTTCAGGCCTGCGTCACAGATATTGATCCTCACTGGTCTCACTGCCTCTCTTTCCCTACTCTCACTCCAGGCTGTCCTTCACACAGCTTCCAAAGTGATCATTTTCTTTAATTATTAACCATGCTATTCAATAAACTCCGGTGGCTTTCTATACCCAATAATCATAAAAATTAATAGGGTTGCCCCTGGCGGCCTTATAGACTCGACATGCTGCCTTCTTCAGGAGGCCTTCCCCTATCCCATTAAAGACTAGAAGCCAAAATCTTTTGGTGTTCTTTCCCATCAGAATTTAAGCTACTACTTGAAAGCAAGGGCTGTCTTCCTTTTCTATTTGTATCCCCCAAATCAGTGATGTATACTTTTCATTCATGTATTCCACTAGCTTCTAGGGCTTTCTCTTCTAAGGCTACCTGCTGGCTGCTCTGTAAATCTCTGCGTGTTTGTCCTTCATTGCGAAGAAGACCATGCCATCAGAGACATGACAACATGACTGGTGCTTGACTTTGTTTTGAGCGAGGGAGGGCTGTGCAGGTCACCAGCCTCACTTCTCCTCCAGAGCCATCTGAATCCAGTGACAGACATCAGGATGACTGGAGAGGACCCAGGATGAGGCACTTGGGGTTAAATGACTTGCCCAAGGTCACAAAGATAGTGTCAAGTGTCTGAGGTGAGATTTGAACTCAGGGTCTCCTGACTCCTGCACTGGTGCTCTAGCCACTACACCACCTAGCTGCCCCTGCTCTGTAGACTTGTACAGACCTACTTTGTTTATACTCGGCTTCCCCCACTAGAGCGGAAGCGCCTTCAGGGCTTTCTTTGTCTCTCTATCACTTATCACGGCGCGCAGACACAGGAGTCACCGTTTGGCGTGCGGGAGCCCACTGAAGTTGGGGCGAGCAGTGGATGCGTGGGCTGAGATGCCCGCAGGGCCACGCGGAGGGGGAAGCAAGGACGCTATCTCATTAGGTTTGATTTACACGCGAGGAAGCTGGGGGAGCGGCTCGGAAAGGCCAAGTGGCCTGCCAGGGCGCACACTCCCACCGGGTGAGACGAGGCTCCGACCTGGCTCCAGCTGCCGCGCGCCGCCTACCCTGGCGGGCCCAGGGCGCAGACAGCGGCGGCCGTAGAGGCCCAGGTAACAAGACAGTCGCTTCCGCGTCGTCGCTCCGCTAGCACCGCCCCAAAGCTCGGGGTGGGTGGGTTTTAGAGGAGAGAGGAAAGCACGGGGCAGAGGAAGTCCGAACTACGGGAAACCTCGGATTGGCCGGCCAAGCCACCGCCCCGGAAGCTCTCGGAGGCGGTGGCGGAAGTCCCGCCCTTTCACGCGCAGCTTCCTCGGAAACGGAAGTCACGACGCTATGCGAACACGCTCGGGGCGAAACCGCGGGCGGGTGGGACCCTGGCTCCGTGTCCACCTCTTGGCCCCTGGCGCGGTCCGTTTTCGGGCCTTGCCCTCATCTCCAGCGGTGGCCACAACGGTGGCTGGCCTTTAGTACAGGCCCGAAACCCGTGGCTTCTTTCCCTCCGGGTGCCTTTCCAAAGGAGCTTGGTTCGCTGCTTCTCTGCCTTGCCCCTCACGTGGCTGCTGTGGGCGGAGGTTTTGCACGGTTTCTCTCGTCTAACGGGCGTGCTGCGGCCCATCGCAGGTGAGGGAGGGGCCAAAGGTTTGAACTTTTGGAATGTCAGAAAAAGACCGACCTGGGCAGTTAGGCTCCACTGTGGGTCTTGGCAGACGCATCCGCCCAAACGTCTGTCTCCCGCTTCCACGACCTTGTACGGGCTGTGCCCACCATCCCCCGGGAATTCCGTTTGCTTCAAGGCCCTGCCCTGGTGCAGCTCATCTGTGATGCCCCTGGCGTTTCCCTCCGATAGAGTGGAAGCGCCGTGAAGGCACGGCCTAGTTGTAACTTCTATATTCCTGTTTCCGGTGTCTGTCAGAGCTCCCATGCTTGTTAGAGGGCAGCCCATCTAAACTTCCTTCAATTCTCTTCCCCGTTACCATCTTCTCCCCTAGGTGTAAATGAACAGTGCCATCTCTAATTTGAAAACTTTCTCTAGACAGCCTTCTCTGGCCGCCCAAGCTCCTGCAGCACCAAGTACACCAGACTTTGAGGCAGAAGCTAGGCAGCCTGTATGTGGGGTCCAGTGCCAAGCTGAGGAGGTCTAGCTCTGGTTTGTTGAGCAACTGGTATGTATTGCTTTAACCAACATGCTCAGAAGCTTGAGCCTAATGCCTATAATACAGATGATACAATGCCTTGAACATGCTTAAAATTTTTTGTCTGAAATAGTATTATCACTACTGACAGTGCTTCAAGTCAGGCTTGGTGAATTGATACAGACCTCACATATAAGTAACTTTAGACAAGCACTGGGAATTTAAAAAATAACCACATGTGGTGGCAGCTTGACACACTTCTTTATAGACAACACTTAGCCTAACCCCTTATTCTAGCTTCCCTACAGAATCTCTGAGCATAGGTCATCCCTTTAACTTCGTGTGGATGGGAAGGCTCTGAAAGCCTTAAGCTGTATAGCCAGTGCCAAATCAAGTTCAAATAATTTGCCTTAGTGTCCAAGGAAATAGGATCTTGTTTAAGTTGTGTCCGACTCTTTGCGACCCCATTTGGGGTTTTCTTGGCAAAGATACTGGAGTGCTTTGGCATTTCCTGCTCCAGTTCATTTTACAAATGAGGAAACTGAGGCAAATAGGGTTAAGTGATTTGCCCGGGGTCACACAGCTATTAAGTGTCTTCAATTATGTTTCAACTTAGGTATTCCTGACTTCAGGCTCAGCATTCCATCCACAGCGCCACCTAGCTGCCCAGATGAAATGATAAGCCTTCAAATATTTGGTTGTCCAATGAAAATGGAATTATTTTATCCCTATAGAGAATATAAGACCAGTGGTAAAAGCTAAAAGGAGGTAAATTTAGGTCCACCCCTGCCCATCCTTCCCCCCCCCAAAAAAAAGCTAAACAGTGAACTGTGCTACCATTGACTTAGTGAGCTAAATACTTGTGTATCAACTGGATGATCATGTGAAGATTCTTGTAGAAAATTCTAGTATTGAGCCCAAGTACTAAACAACCTTTAAAATCCTTTCATACTTCAAGGTTCTATGAAGATACAAGTCAGGTGGTAGACTCAGAAGTACTTTTTTATAGTTTTGTCTTAAGAATATCTGTCATATTGGTCTACCCAGCCTAGTATTTCTGACCAAGAGATGCTCTGTAGTAAAATATGATAGGTCTTTTTAACTATGTTCAATTTTTTAAAGGACATCTCAGTCCTTAGGGGGTTTTGAGGAAGATCTTCAAGTACTCAATTATTCATAGCAGAAGTTATCTGTTTTGGTTATGGATATAATTCAATATGAAACATTAACTCCAGGATATAATTTACATACTGTATTTCTAATAGTAGAAAAGCTTTATGACCTTGTTTTAGTACATAAATATATCTTTTACCAACATGAAACCAATCAGGAACATCAGGCAAAAATAGCTGGTCAGACACTGATTGAGGCAAGTATGTTGATTCCTACACCTTAAGCCTCTCTGTTACCAGTGTCTTATGGGGAGCCCTCATTTATCCTCTTTTTCTTATTTTGGAGGGAGCTAAAATTCTGATATTATAAAGAATCACCAAGGAAATTCTGAGAATGAGGAAACAAGGGAAGAACAGATGTGGCAAGTCAGGGCTGAAGCATTATTTGTGCTGTATGGTAATGACTAATCAGTTGTCTCTGACCCTTACTTCTTGGATCCTAGGTACATAGGGATACTGACCTAACAAAAGTGTTTCCCCCTAAACCTTGTTATCCCCGCTTCATGGATACTCTGCCAAGAAAGAATCACACAAACAGAATTAAGAGTAACATCTGCAGTGTAGGCCAAGCTGCCCCGATTACAGAACTGTGATGAAGCAAGAACAGCTCGAGAACTGCATTAACCTTAAACTAAATGGTTCTGCCCAGTATCACTCATTACTTAATTCCCCAGGCATTCTAGGTTTCCCATAAAGAAGGACAGCCAGTATCTAGCTTGCTAAAAGGGAACCTATCACACCCACTTTTGCAGACTACAGCCCTTTCAGGTTAGTCACTGCACTGCTTCAGTAAGGAGGTTAACATATAACATCTTTGGGGGAAGTAACTCTTCACAGATGACTTTTCCCCCATGTCTTTTCTGGAATTAACTTTGGTCAGCAGCCCTGATAGAGTTCCTTGGAGAACATGATTTTTTTTTCATATTACCATCACAAAGGATGGCCACTTAATTTAGTCACAATGAAGATAAGAATGTTAATGGCCTCTACAGAATTTCTCTGGCCACATGGGTCTATTGCTCCTACAATAGTACAAATGTTGGAAAATATATACACATTTTCTGGGATTCCTAACCTCCTAATTTCTCACTTCCGAGGTGGAGGTGTAACCAAAGGAGACATTTTAAAATTTCTCAAGGCAAAAAAAAAAAAAGCAAGCACTTGTCCAAATATGCCTGAGGACAGTGTATTCTCTTGGATTAGTGAAATGAAGAATAACATACTGGGAAAAGAATAGCAGGGGATATAGTGATTTCATTTAATTGTGTCTGATTCTTCATGATCTCATTTGGGATTTTCTTGGCAAAGATACTGGAGTGGTTTGCCATTTCCTTCTCCAGCTCATTTTATAGACAAGGTTAAGTGTGACTTGCCCAGGGTCACTCAAGTAGTAAAGTGTCTGAGGCCAAATTTGAACTCAGGTCTAGGATCCAGACTCCAGGCCCAGTGCTCTACTCACTGCGCCACTTAGCTGTCCCGCTATACTTACAGGTGTGGACAAAAATTTGATGGAGATGATAGATTTTTTTATGGCTGACTGAAGTAGCATTGGAATACAGGAATGAACTAAGAAGAAAACAGAATTCTGTTTTATTAAGAGAAAGGGAAATTGTTCATTTTGAAGCTTCCTAAAATTTTCTGATTCCTAGGGGCAGGGTATGGAAACAGCTTCACCTTCAGAATTTTTCATCTTTTTGGGAAATTGCTGAGCCCATCCTGATTCCCTTGTTGCTTGGTGGTACTAGCAATGAGGCACAGGGAGCCATCATGGGATTTGAGGGGGACAGGGAAAGGAGTATTCAGCCTATCTATAGTCCAGGGGACTCAGAGGCCTATCGTGAAACTAAGTCAATTCTTAAAGACACTGTACTATTTAGTTACTGCATTGTTGGGAGCGCTGCCCTAAGCAGAAGTTCTCTTCCCATGAGAAAGCCACACCCCGAGCACCATCATCGGAGAATCAGCCAACCACAAACCGCTCCAGCTCATCACAAGACATCTCAGCACCCGTCCCTGGAAATTCCCTCGCTACCCCTCCCATCTTCCTGCTCTCTTTTTTTTCTCTTGAAGCACAGCATGCAGTACAATAAATTAGACCTTGCTTGACACTCACTTGGTCTCACTCTTCTCGGCCCATTTCTCTCAGGCTGGGTCCCTCCTCCCTAAATTTCCCTATATTTGCTAAGGAGGGCAGTCCTGATGCTCTAGATCCTGGAGAAGAGGCAGAATTAGAGAAAGAGGCGGCCAGCTATAATAACCCAGATTGGCCCCCCCTCCAACAACTACCTCAACCCCCCCCTTATATAACCCAGACGTGCACCCCTGCACTTCTCCCTTTCGTCCCGTCTCCTGCAACTCTTGTAAATGCTAGAAATCAACTTTCCACTCAGGTCAATGAACTCCGAGAACTTCTTGATCTTCAGAAACAATTTGTCCAACTCTCTGCTGAACTCCATTCCCTACAACTTCCCTTGGCAATTCTGTTATTCTCTCGCCACCAAACCCTGTGGCTTCTTCCTCTCCCTTGTCCATCCGACAAACGTCGGGTCGTACAAATGAAACAGAGGTCAGGCACCAAATCTAAGCCTAAAGAGGGCCCTAAGCATAAGCTAAAAGATGCCCCAATGGTTTTCCCAATAATGACCCGTTCCACCCGTCCCACCTCTTCTACCGATGAGTCCCCTCGCCCCTCAGGTGCAGGGGATCTCCAAGATACCCCAACTAGTGATGAGGAAGAAGGGGAAGAAAATGAGGAAAATGAGAATGTAAGCGAGGAGGAGAACCAAGCAGAGCAAGGAAAAGCGGAATATCGCAAACTCCATTTTAAATCCTTAAAGGATTTAAATACGGCAGTCAAAACCTATGGCCCTAATGCACCCTTCACTCTTTCCGCTCTCGAGGCCATGTCCCACGGAGGCCACCTCTTACCAGCAGAATGGCTCTGGGTGGTTCGTGCTGTCCTCACCCGAGGACAGTTCTTAACCTGGAAAGCTGATTTTTTTCGATCGTTGCCAATCCACAGCGGCAGCCAATCTAAAATCCCCCTGTTCGCCTTCTGCAACCTGGTCCTATGAGAAACTGAGCGGGCAAGGGGCATATGCTTCGGAAGAAAAGCAGCGGCGCTTCCCCGTAGGCCTTCTAGCCCAAACTGCCAATGCCGCTCTAGCCGCATGGTGCGCCCTGCCCACTTCTGGGTCCCCCCTCGCTCCCCTTAATAAGATTGTGCAGGGAGGGCAAGAAGACTTTTCCGAGTATGTCAGCAGACTCCTAGAAGCTACTGAAAGGACCCTAGGACAGGAAGCCGCCAATGAGCAGCTTGTAAGGTGTCTAGCCTATGAAAATTCCAACAATGCCTGCCCATCGGCCTTGCTTGGCAAATGGAGGGACAAATCTTTAGAAGAAATGATCCGCTTGTGTCGGGACATAGACCCCTTTACCTCCAAGGTGTCCCAG
>JAQQSK010013880.1:0-11330 GCA_028658325.1 Potorous gilbertii
ATTCCCCTTAGGCCTGGAATTAAAAATTCTTTGGAACCTAAACATTCTCCTTTTCATGTTACAACTAAAAGCAACATAAGCTGTCGAAAACTTGAAAGAGAAATGCTTTCTTTTTATTCTAAATTATAGACACATTCACTGACAAGTGCTAGATTTTGTCATTTTTGGATAATTATGTCTCTCCTACAACTTTGATATTTACTTATGTGAGCCTTCTTTCTATGCAAATTCATGATGGCATGGCTCTAACTCCCCTCCTAAAAATGTATCCTAAAAATGGTCTGATATAGTAGAATGAACACTGGATTTGGAGTTGAGAGACCTGTGTTCTGCTCCCATCTCTGATATTTTTTATATGTGTGACCTTCAGCAAATCATTTAGTTTTCCTAGGTTTCTCATTTCTTCACCCACAAAAGGTGAGGCATCTGCAATAGATTGCTTCAGAGGTCTCTTCTTGTTCTAGATCTTGAGTTGAAATATTAATTTCACCCCTTATCCACTGTGTGACATTATGTTTGTTATTTAAATTCTTTGGGCATCAGTTTCCTCACTTGAAAAATGAGTGGATTAAGTTAAATGATCTCTGTGACTTCCTTCTATCTCTAAATTGATAATTATGTGAGCTCACAGAACAGCAAATAGGTCAGTTCTCTATATCACTTAACAGTTTACCCAATGAATTCTTCTTAATAACTGTGAGACCAGAAATGCAGGTGTCATCAGCTCTGTCATACACATGAGAAGTCTTGAGACTGGAGAGGAGAAAAGAAGCACCCAATTTACCATAGCAGAGTGCTGTCAGTCTCAATGTATGGCCTTTCAATTTCTAGAGTACTGTACCATACTGTGTTTTACCAAAATCGTGTTTATTCATGGGGATGCTTGACCATGAAATCTTTTCTTTCTCATTGAAAGAAAACTGATTTGAATTCAACATGTTGATAGTCTGTGCTCAATTCTCCATGTACCAGATGTTGTAGAAAATATGAAAGAGAGCATATTGGCCTCCATGATCTTTAGAAATTTGCTATCCAGTTGAAAAGTCATATGCATAGAGCAATTTGAAGACAAGGTGTTAGCTATTAAGCCTGTCTTCCAAGCATAGTATATGTTTTCCCATGTCCTTTACAGCATTTGAGTCTTAGGATTTCATATATATTAAGATTAAGGTTGTCTTTGATTTTGTTAGAAACCTTTAATTCTCATGCAGATAGTCCCAATCACAGAAATCTTGAGTATCACAAGAACAGAAGCTGACTTGACTTATAGAGTCTGATATCTCTCCTTGCTCTTCCTTGCTACAGTGTATTTATCATCCTTTATGTCACCCATTTCTCCCTTTCAGTAGTCATCTCCCTTTACTCTGCCCCTCAGAGGTGTCCTCCATAGGCATTTCTCAGTTTATCGAATAGCTCCAGCTTACCAATTATTAACTGCTGCCCAGGATACATCACTACTAATTTTCATGTCTCATTTTGGGTGGGGAAAAAACGCAGCCAAAACTGGCCATCCTTTCTTGTAGAGATCTCCTTCCAAAATTTCTAAACTCCTCAAGAAGCAGTTATTTAAAACACACCATGATCTCCTCCTCCTCCCCAACTATGGGGGTAATTTATCTTCTCAGCTTTTCGTATTATTTTCTTCTTATACAATAAAAGAAATTTTTGCACATCATCAGGAATCAGGGCATAAGGCACATAGTTTACAGGTAAACATCCCATTATGATTGTATCATGGGTTTTCTGTGAGTCCATCAACTGAGATGCAGATGGGAATCCCCTTCTTTACAAAATGTAGAGAATAGCCAAGAGATGGTTGTAGAGAAGAATGAGGATGGAGGAGAGAACTTTCTCAAAAGGTAGACTATTAAATAGTAGGGTCAAAGGTGAGAAGTAAAGTGAAAAGAAAAGTGAGTGAGGGTAGCTTTCCAAAGGGCAGTGAGGCACCCCAGGTTTGACTAGAGAGGAAGGTTCATGCAGGAGCCAAGTTTGGAAGAACATATTAGGACCACGTCATGTCTACCTCATTTCTTCTCATATTCTCTTCTCTGGTCACTCTTCCTTGTATGATTTGATCTCATTTTACATTTCTAGTCTCCTCCATTATCTTTTCACTTGGGGGAGTCTAGCCTCACTAATTGTTGGAATTCAACAAAGTTCTCTAGAATTCGGGGTCCTCATGTGCAAATGGAAATGATTGGTTAGATTATTTCTTTCACCAATTCAATAATGTATTGTCGGGAAGACATGAGTTCAAATTCTGCCTCAGCCACATGTATGAATTGATAAGTCACATTCCCTCTGGCCTCACATTGTATGCAAGTAAAATGAGAGTCTGGAGCTGGATGACTTGCAGTTGTAAAAACTATAAACATTGATCACATGCCTATTATGTGTCAAACACTATCTTGTTCATTGAGGATGCAAAAACAATAGGTCTCACCCACAAAGACCTTGGAGCAGGGTTGGGGAACCTGCAAACTTGAGGCCACATGTGGCCCTCTAGGTCCTCAAGTGTGGTTCTTTGACTGAATCTAATCTTCACAGAACAAAATCCCCTTAATAAAAGAATTTATTCTGTAAAAATTAGACTCAGTCAAAAGCCTGCGCCCAAGGACCTAGAAGTTCACATGTTGCCTGGAGGCCCTGGGTTCCCCACCCCTACCTTAAAGACTTTAATTCAGGACCATTTCAAGGCTTTAGACATTAACTCTCAGCTGAGGCAAACACTTGCCCTGTGTGCAAACCAATTTATTTAACTTTCTAAGGCATCAAATTATCAAAGACAGGATGGAAAACCCTGTCTTCCTTTCTCCAGAGCCAGTATATTCTTTCCTCTGCCTCACTTCATGTTGATTTGCTTTTCAGAAACTCATGCTGTCAGCTTTCTAATTTCCCAGTGTTGTGAGGCACTCAGTAAAAGCTTATCAATTTATTTGTGCCATTTTTAGACTGACAAGAGAGTCTACAATCTGTATGTGTGTGCAAGCAGAGAAATATGAAGTTATCACTATTCCTGTAGCTTTACTCCCTACCACAAAATGTTCATTTACTCCATTTATTAAAAATAAAATCAATATAGTTTATATTAGCATGAATATGCATTCAGTATTTATTCAGGATAGTCTTCTGCATGACCTGTATCTCTAGATCTATGCATCTTAGACTGAAAACCAAAGGATGACTGAATCTATACAGCACTATGGGTAGAATGAACTTTGAGAAGATAAATTCTGGCCTCTTCACTTAGCACCTGAGTGACCTGGGACAAATCATTTAACATGAGAGTCAATTTCCTCGTTGTAAAATGCAAGAGTTAATCTTTGATAAATTCTAGAACCTTCCTAGGTCTAACTCTGTGATCATGGGACTATATATCATATGCCTTATCTTTTCATATTTCCATCACAGAAATTGAGCAATACTATTTGATTTCTTAAAGAGAAAGAGAAAGTATAGTGTAATGGTGGATAGAATCAAGAAGATATAAATTCACATCTGATCCTACAGGGGAAAGTACCTTAATGTCTTTGAGCTTCAAGATCTTGCTAATGCCATTTTAATGCATAGACATTGTTCTTGAAAATAAGAGAACCATAAATTTCAAGCAGGAAATGGTGCTGAAAGCAACCTGGTCCAATCCCCCAGATCTCCAATCATTTCACAGAGGAGAAACTGAGTCCCAGAGAGGTGAAGTCAGACTTGTCCAAAGACACAGATTTAATAAATAGTAGAGTCAGGATTTGAACTCAGCTCTTTAACTCCTGTGTTCATCATTACCTTACGCTGTCATATATTGCTTCACTCAATGTGAAATCAGGTTTTCCTGATTCTAAGTCCAATGTTGTATCTATTGTACTACCTAGGTAGGAAATGAACCTAGCTTTCAAAACTCCAATGCTTGCCTCTATACCATACCATTGCCCTTTAAATAGACTTCTCTCTATTGTTTCTTTGGTAATACTTGCCATTGTAGATTCCAGTTTCTGTTTTTTCTATTTTATCATTATTTTTACTGCACAAGTCAAAATTTCTATTTATAAAATTCATATTTCTTTCTTTTACATAACTCACAAACAGTATTTTGTGGTTCCATGTCCTCCACAAGTTGTACAGGACCCTTATTTTCATTAGATCAGTTTCCTTTGTTTAGCATGTATTAATAGATTTCTGAACTCATTTGCTAGATCTGGAAGTCAAAATTCATTTTGATGATAATGTTTTCTTTCTCCCAGGTGGTAAATCCACTTAAGTTTAAGATTATTGAATTTTATTCTTCTTGAAAGCTTTGAAAATTTCATTTTCCCCTATTGTTCACTGTCTGACTCTGTCCCATCTGATGATCTAGCCTTGGGGCTAGATTTCAAAATGTCTCAACTTCCTCCAAATCTGGGAAATTCAAGGATTAGTCTAGGTCTCTGTCCCAAGTGACTTTTGAAGTGACAAAATTCATCCCAGTGAGATGCTGGGCTAGTGGAATATTTATATCATCCCCTCCAAACACACACTCACACAGTAACCTTTGCCTCCCTCCCAAATACCAAAGCAAATTTCTGCCCTTGAAATATTGCTATAGTGCTGTTTCTCACTGTCCTTTGGGATTTCAGTAAGACTCAGACTTTGGAACAATACTGAGCAGTTTTTTCACTCCTGGAACTGGAATCTCCATGGCATTAGAGAGAAGGAGCAGGGAGTAGGGTGGGCATGGGTAGGGGGACGTTTTTGCAAGTCCACGTTTAGATTCTTTGCTTGGGTCCTTGAATCAACTAAATGAATATTTGATTCTAATAGCATGGGAGGTGGGGGGTGGGGTATGGGGAGTTGCTGAGTGATTTCAGTGTAGAAGTAAATTGATGTTATCATTTTCTTATGGTTTTATTTTCTTTTGGATTCTGGGTGTCCTAAATCATGGAGACAGTCAAAGTTGCTTTATTTTTGGCACATGATTTCTGTTTGGGATAAGTTTAAAAGCTCAAAGAAATCACAGAAAATGTCTGGTCCTCTATCTTATTGATTATATGTTCCAGTAGTTCAAAAAGAAAAAAATACAAAGATCTAAACCTTTGTGTTCCTAAGTCTATTCAATTTGCTTTAGTATATTTAAGTACCATTCATAAGCACCATTCATTATATAGTGGAAAAAATTGTTGAATTTGGAGTTGGGAGTTTGAATACTGGTCAAACATTTTATGAACAATGCCAATATTCCACAGTATAATTCTCTTCATACTAAGTATATTTTCTTAACAAATCACTCACCCTTTGTGAGCCTCATCTATAAAATGAGAGATAGGCTAGAGGACTTCTAAGTCACTTCCAAATATATAATCCCTATGATTTATGATCATAAACTGAATAGAACCTTCCATGCTTAACTATTATTTCCCAGTTTTCAATATAAGCCCTGTCCCAAAGTCCAGTGTTGGGAATGAATGCTCTGGGCAACAGAGTTGGTAAGAGGTGAAATATCCTTAACCTTCACCAGTTCCCCTTTGAGGACTCATCATTCAGGAATTCCTGGCTTCCAATTTCAAGAGAAAAAATGGAAGACACCAACCCCACTTCAGATTGCTGAAAGAAACAAGAGGAGTGTGAAATCTCCATCATATCCCTATTCCAAGCTAGCTTCACTAAAATTTCAGGTAGTTTTGTCTTGGTTAAAATCCAGGACCCTCTCTCTTGGTTGAGTTGAGTTACCATGCTCCCAATGGGAGAGTTTCTTCACTCTGTATTATCGGGTATATAGTTTCCCATGTATAACTTTTCTGACAGTTGTTTTGATATGATTTGGATAAAATGACTTCTTTTATTTTTCTCTCTATGTGTTCACTGTGGAATTGTTAGGTGATAGGAAAGGAATTAAGACTTAGAAATCTTGCGGTCCCTCTTCCTGCCAAAATTGGATGGAATCCAATATTCCCTAGGTAAACAATATTTAAGGAATCAGATAGATATATGCATATTTTCTTCTTCTGCCACCATTCTCCCAAGGATGTGTTAATTCCTCCCAGGATGGGAAGCAGAAGGTTGGGACCAGGACCAATACTCCTCTAATACTCCTGAGGAGATTAATGTGGTTGACTCAGTTCCCAACCTTCTGCTTCCCAATCTGGAAGAAATGAAACTGTCCCTTGGAGAAGGGTGGGGAGAGAAAAGGCTAGGAGTGTATCTGTTTGCTAGAGTTCCACACCAATGGTCTTTGGGACAGGGTCATATCAAAGTACTTCTCCATGTTCTTTTGGGTTTAGTTCACTTTTAGTTCTTTCTTCAGGAAGGCTATGGCAGGATGAAATTCATTGAATAATTAATTTTAATTTTAGAACTTCGGTTTTGAAATAGACCTGAGAAAGTCCCTTTAATAAAAAAAATAGACTGTGATACGTTTTTGGGTCTTTGCTTCAGTGTTCAAGGGACTGACTTCATGGTTCCACTCACCACCTACTGGGGTGAAAAAAATGCCTTTTTGTTAAAAAAAGAATACTGAGAGGAGTAATTTTTTTTTCCTTAGTGAATTCACAGTAATCATTTTATAATGGAAATTCTAGTGTTTACTTCCATAGAGACTGTAATATATGGGGATAGTGATATATAAATGATGAAAAATATACTTCCCATCTAATTACATTTATTGTTTTTATCTCTGCTTTCTAATACATCAACCACTAAAAGATTTTTAGTTGATTGGCTGAACTTTTTATTAAACTCTTAATGGGAAGATAAACTATGATTTTAACGTATATTTAGAATATTTTCTTATGGAACAAGAAAAAATAGGACTGAAGACATGGGTTGTATAGTAAGAAGTGAGTTGATTTTCACCATGTTTGAATGGAGGTGCAATTCCATGTGGCTATCAACTTTTTTCTGACTTTGTGGTATTTAAAAAGTTCAAGAGATACAATTTCTGGGTATTTAAATAAAAAGCATGGCCAATTGGCTATCTCTGTCTTAGATCAGAAACCATCATGGAGGCAGGCTCTCAGTTTATATGCCCTTTTGGAAGACATCAACTCTCATTGGCCAACAATCAATGAGAGGATGACAATTACAGTGCTGGGCTAGCCCTGAATTTTGTTTATGGCATTCACTTTTAACACCTCCCCACCACCCCATAACTCTGGCCTCCTGCCTCCTGCCCACCAGTCTTGACCAAGCTATTCAAAGGATTTATAGCCTTCCCAGGTCTGAGCAATGGCTGCCCCATCTGTGTGGGGTCTGAAATTAGGAAGTTAGCTGAACCTTCAGAGACTGAGGTCTTGAAATGAGAATAAAGGGAAAACGGGGAGGGGGGAGTCTGAATATCCTCATATCATTCATTATTAAGAATCATTTCTCTTAACTTTCTTGCTCCCAGTGAGTGGAGGAAGTTTATTAACTTGTTTCTTTGTTCTAAAATATACAGGGCCTGCATGACATTTCCAAACCATTTTTCTACTCCAGCTGTCCTCCTTATCTGTCTTATCCCCTTCCCATTGACACCTTGTACTACATCATGGGATGCAGTCCCAACAGCTTCTAGGATGTTGGTCTCTGATAAGTGAGCTTTTAGCCTTAACTTGCCTTTAATTAGGTCTCCACATTACTTCTGAAAAACTTCCATCCCTTTTATGTGTTATATTTGTCCATTATTATGTAAATTTCTTGAAGACAGGAACTCTCTTGCTTTCTAATATTTGTATGTTCCACACACACTTCCACACAGTACCTGGCACATAGTAAGTGGTAAATAAATGCTTTTATCATTCATTCATTGATTCTTTTCACGATCTATTTAAATAAGATATAAAATAACATTGATTTTAACCAAGTCTGTACTATATCCAACTTTATAAAACAATGTCTAAGGTATCTATTTCTGTTCTTCCCTGACTTAGTAATTTCTCATCTTCCTCCATTTTATTTCATCTGGAGTAAGGTCAATCATTTGTAAGATTTCAAAATAACATATCCCATACTCATATTAAAAAGAGTAAAAAAAAACGAAGTCATAAAATGTTTTTCATAAAATTAAATCAATATTTTCTTATTCCTTTTAAAGTTGTGGGTAAGCATATGTGAGTGGGGAATACAACCAGTTGTAACCTTGGAAGACCGGAATAAGATATCAATAGGGCAATAATACTAATTCATGGCTAACATTTATGTCGTACTCTGAGTTTTAGAGTACTTCACTCCTACTATGTTGGTTGATCCTTACCACTTTTACTGTACCTATTATTTTTTCCCACAGTTTAGAGCTGAGGAAATTGAGCCTTTGACAGGGTAGGTGCCTTTCCCAAAGTCAGACACCTAATAAAAGTTTTAAGTCAAATTTAAATTCTGGTCTTCCTGACTCCAAATCCAACACTCAGTTCCCTATGACAATTCTTGTCCCAACTTTGCCAGATGGCAAAATGGAATCAATCATAATGTTGATGTTACTGATCCTTGGTTAATATGGTGATATCTTGACTTGCATTCAAATTTGATTTAAATGTGTGACTTTTACAAAGTTACAAAGTAGTTTATGATGATGATAAGTAGGTCATAGAACTCTTAAGCAGGAAAAATTCATATTTATCAAGACAGAGAAGCACATATATTTGGTAAGAGTTTGTAAAAAATTATATTGGTGGAGACCAGAACCATAACTATACACTTTTCCCAGGAGTGACTGAGGGAGGGATCATAGCATCACTGGTGGTACAGAAGACAGTCCAAATGGCAATCCATATAGGAAAAGCATTCCAAATAAGCTTGGATGACTCCCCACTTGTCTGGTTAGAAGAAGATTTGGGAGCCTTGTAGAGAGATAACAAATTGAGTTGATTCTTTGTGTGGGGCCAAGAGTTGTTGCTCTGTTTGGAGAAGGCTCAGAACAAAAAGGAGACTGGAGATTGTGATCTTTGGAAGATTTAGAGACAGTAACCTCTAAATCACTATAGAAAGGAGATGTTGAGAATTGTATATTGAGATCTTTAGGAAAGCTTGGACATGAGTTATAGCTTATTTATAGTTAGTTATAGCTCTATTGTAGATTTATCCAAGAAATTTGAGTGAGAGGAATAGAAAGAAGCCAAATTCCTTAACATATAACAGAGACTTGCAAAGGCTAGAGGGTGCAATGGATAGAGCACGGAGCCAGAAACCAGAATGACTGAGTTTGAATGAGATCTCAAGATGTTTACTTTGCTGTGTGATCTTGAGCAAATTAATACTGATTTGTCTGTTTCTTCAACAGTAAAATGGGAGGGAGGGGCAAATAGCACCTTCATAGGGTTATTGTTATATTGTTGCTAGGATAAAATGAAACAATATTTGCCTATCTCTTAGCACAGTACCTGGTACATAGTAGGTGTTTACATATTCCCCAAGGGAAAAACACCAAGATGAAAGAAATAACAAAATAACATACTGAAATGTACCATATTACTATGTAATATTTTAGAACAGTCGAAAAGATAAAACAATTACAATTTAAAATAAATGAAATGTTGATTGGTGCTAATAGAATTTTTAAAATACCATAGAGTAAAAAATCAGTGAAGATAGCAGGATTAAGGGAAGCTAAAAAAGAATCCATATAAAATATCCTAGGAGACATGCCCTTAAGTGGATAAGTGAACTATTATATCAGGCTAAGGAAGAACTTTTAGTACTCAGAAAATCACAAAACCAAATAATAGCATGAAAATTATAATTATAGTAGTAACATAATGTGAGGAAATAGTGTTTTTAAATTAGAGGGAAGCTGAAGAATCAGATAAAGTAATGAAGAAGGTGATCAGTCCATCAAATGTGTTGACTTAGGATTTACTACATGCTGGGTACTGTACGAGGGAGTGAGAGTACAGACACAAAAATCAGACAAGCCTTGCCCTAAAGGATAGTCAATTTCTCATAACCAATATAAAGAATGCAATAGAAAATTTGGAAAAAAACATCCATAGAAGCAACAAACAATAAACTCACAGCAGTAGAAAACAGAATTGAGGACAATATAGAGCAACCACAGATATATAGCAATAACAAAACCTGAATTATCCAAACTGTGAGAAAACATACAGAGCCACGTGACAGACCTAGAGGAAATGATTAGTGAAAACTCAGGGAATTTAAAAATAATAGCTTATAATAATTCAGAATATCTACTACATTACACTATAGGAAACAAAGAAAAATTTCTAAAACTGGTAAAAAATAATCTGATGAAATAGAAAAAGAATTTAGAAGGTCTCAAAACTTAACATGCCTAGACATATCATAACTAAGTTTCAGTGCTATCAAGACAAGAAAGAAACACTAGAATTTGTCAGAAGCAAATAAATAACAAGAAACTAGAGTTAGGATCAAAGTGAACTTTTCAAGAGGGTCAAAAAAGTAGCACAGGAACTAAAATGCAGTATAAACACAAGTTAAGAAGTATGAACTGTGAAGGCAGAATTATGAACCTAGCAAAACTTAGCCTTCCTTATGAGGCAGCAGCTGGATATTTAAGAAGAAAAAAGGGTCTGAAAAGTTTACAGAGAGACAATGCAATTCAAAAGTGTTTTTTAAATAATAAATTAACTTGGGGGCAGAGCCAAGATGGCAAGTAGAAAGACACACATTTGGTAGCTCCGAACCCACAGCCTATGGATTTCCTCTAAAAAGAACTCCCAACAAATTCTGGAACAGTGGAGGCCACGCAGCAACACAGTGAAGGAGATTTCCATTCCAGAGAATGATCCCAAAGGTCCATCGTGCCTTGGACAGGAGCGGAGCCCTGCCCTGCTGTGGCCACGCGGCACTGAGAGGAGAGAGGAGGCTTCAGGGACGGAATCTCCAGAGGCCTCGAAGGTCCCTCCACCCACGGACTCACAGGTCAGTGAGAGAGACAGGCTGAGAGGGGAGCGGGGTGTCTTCGGGACTCAGGCCAACTCGGGAGGCAGCAGCAGAGGCAGCAGGTGGCCAGAGGCTCCAAGAGCAGGCAGGAGCTCAGCAGCAGCTCCATTAAAAAAGGTCTCTGCATAAACCCCCTGAGGGAACTGGGCCTGGGAGGCAGCCCTTCCCCCACCTGAGCACCAGCAGATAAGCTCCCATTGAATAGCAGCCAGGCCTGCTGCCAAAAGCCCTGAGGCTGGAGAGCAGCATTTGAATCTCAGACCCCAAGCACTAGCTGGGCAGACCTAGGCCAGGGTGGAGAGGACTCTCAGAAGTCAAGTAACTGGCTGGGAAAATGCCCAGAAAAGGGAAAAAAACTAAGACCATAGAAGGTTATTTTCTTGATCAGAAGATTGCGCCATTCATCTCTGACGAAGAAGAAAACTGCTTACCATCAGGTAAAGACATAGGAGTCAAGGCCTCTGTAT
>JAQQSK010013881.1:0-11330 GCA_028658325.1 Potorous gilbertii
CATAGATATTGTCTCAATTTACTATTAAGAAAATTGCTATTGTGTTTTCGACAAAATAACCCAGACTGATCTGGTTTACAGAAAAAAAAGTAGTTAAATTTACCTTTATTCTGATGATGTAGAAGTGTTCATTGAAAACTAACTACTTGATCATTTATCAGTTGAGGAATGGCTCTTAATTTAGAAATGTGAACCTATTCCTTACTTATCTTGGAAATGAGAGTTTACCAGAGAAACTTTCCATAAAGATTTTCTCCCGGTTACCTGCATCTCTTCTAATTTTAGCTGTATTCATTATGTTTATGCAAAAACAGCTATGAAATCAAAACTGTCCATTTCTTCTTGTGTGATCCTCTCTAAACTTCAGTCATTAACTCTATCTATAAATAAATAAATGTTTCTTTGTTCTCAAAAAAAAAAAGAAAACTAACTACATGTCAAGCATCGTTTGGCTACGTGTTTAGGTGTATCATCTCTATAACTTGTGACAAAATTAAGTTTTTTTTTCTAGTTAGTACTCTTGTTCTGTTTAACAATATACATAAGTATCTTTATCTACCTATTATCTATAAGGTCTTTTAAAACCCTAAACTAAACCATGTGAAGAGGGTGATTTACCTTCCACTACCGAAATTCAGTCAATTAAGGAAGTCATTAAGGACAACTTAGCTTTTAACTCAGAATCAAGATTTTGATTGATAGAAGTGATATTTTACAACTAAACTGGAGAATGCCATTAAGTAGGGGTACACATTTTACACAAACAACCATTTAACTCACATGGATGATAAAAACCCATGTCCATCAAAATTGCAACTGTCGCTAAACTAAACAAAGAAATGAATTATTTTCATAAGCAACTGTGTAGCTCCAGTGGAGTTGTCTCTCTTATACATTTAAATAATCAACTGTTTTCTCCATTAGTGTCGTAAAGGGAGGAGAAAACTAGTAATAGATTTTTAATTTTCACCCCAAAGTAAAGCTCTACAAAACAGTTGTTAGAGGAAACAACTAATTTCTTTATCAGTTCCTAAACAAGTGATAACAATGTAAATATTCTTGTACTTTCAATTAGAACAGAGGGGTGGTGGTCCATAAGAAATTATGACAGTCCCATCAATTCTTGTTTAAATTTAAATGATTGGACTGGGTCAGATTTACATACATTTGAGATGGTTATAGAGGTGAAAAATGTATATTATGCTTTGAAAAACATTATTGCATCCTGCTGCATTAGTAGCCCTCTTATGAAAAAAAATAAGAAAGTCCATAAATGTGCCAAAATATTAACAAGTGGCATTTACATTAAGATTTGAAAAGAAATCTGCGTACAATATTTCATTTATTCCTTATAGGTATTTGAGACATTGATATTCTCATTTAATTGATCTGGAAATTGAAGTCTAAAGGAATTAAGACCCTTGGAATTTGTCACACAGATAGTAGGCACAGAAGTATAACTCAAGAACAAATCTCTTCTGACATTAAGATTTTTATTCTTTCTGCTTAACTACACTGCCATGTAGTCTTTTATGAAAGGTATCATGTTTGGCATTGCAACAAAGGGAGGATTTCCTATCATTCATGGGTTTCTCTAAGTGACCCTTTTTGGAGGTAATATTAGACTGTGTTTAAAATCTCAGAATATTGAAAAGTTGTTGGTGAAATCAATTTTGTTTCTTATCTAGCTAACCATAACATATCTATACACATATGTATAAACATATGTATATACACATATATATGTGTATATATATATATATATATATATAAACAAAGTATATATATATATAAAACTATACATAGAAATCACAATAGATTAAAAAGAGTTCTTGCCCAAATTATGAGCACTAGAATGGTTAGTTCATTAAATTAGTTCTTCAAACCATATGCATCTATGCATGTTGGCCAGGCACTAAATATAGGAAGCAATCTGGAAGAAGAAATCTGTCTAGGCTAAGTTATAATTGGGAAATAGTTGCAATGTTTTCAAAAAGTCCAAGCTACTTCTTAAACTCAACATCTATCTTCTTAGCCCCAATATTCTTGTAGTGTTATGTGATTATAAATCCATGAGACACCATAAAGAATCCAAATTTCAAGGGATGCGAAAGGCAACAGGAAGAAGAATGTTATGTGGAATTGGTCTAGTGTATGTTGCTAAAGATGATTTCTACCAAAAAAGTGCCATGAAAGACATTATTAAAGATGCATGATTGGAAAAGGACATGAACTGGACATATGGTGAGAATGAGAAATATTAATGTGTTATAAAGAATATCACGTGAATGCCTCTGAATTAGTAAAGGAAT
Source organism: Potorous gilbertii (assembly GCA_028658325.1). Classification (NCBI taxonomy): domain Eukaryota; kingdom Metazoa; phylum Chordata; class Mammalia; order Diprotodontia; family Potoroidae; genus Potorous; species Potorous gilbertii. Next base: position 2,313 of record JAQQSK010013881.1, read on the forward strand.
AAATAGAAAGGGTCTTTCACATAGTGTGTTCAATATGTATTATTTGCTGAAATATGTAGGAGAGAACAATGTATGATAAAAAGGTATGGAAGGACTTTGATCTCAATCAATAGATAAAACAGTCCTAAGGAAGACATTACAATTTTGTCTATATAAGTGAAGCCATCAGCTATAGCTAAAACTTTACTTTCAGTTGATCTTCCCTTACCTCACCTCTAACCTTCAATTTTTGTTGTTGTTACAGGTAACAATATGGTTGGCTATTTACCTGAAGATTTGTTGGTTGGCAAATAAAACCAAAAGTCCAAAAAATACGGTCATATGGTGCTGAGATAGTGTCTCTGGTAAATAACAGGCAGGTCATCTGTAGCTTTACTCGAGACAATTTTACTGCATGAAGAAATTGTCACTTAACAATCAAGAAAATCTACCCATTTCTCAACAAACCCAGCCAACTGAAATGTTTCATAAAAATGTGAAAAACTGGATCAATCAGTCAGTATACATTTATTGGGAATATGCCAAGCAATGTGCTAAGCACTGAGTATATAGAAAGAGGCAAAAGAATGTTCTTGCCTTCAAAGAATTCACATTCTAATGGAGGAGATAAGAAGTAAACAAATATGTTTGCCCCTACAAAAAGAGTCACAATAGACATCTGTGTATACATGGGTCGTTTTCCTGAGGGAAGGGAGTAAAAGTTTATACAATAAGAAAAAACATTGTAAGGAACAAAACAACTTCAAATTAGAATAATTAGGATAATTAGGAAATAGTTAAGAGACAAAAGTACCAAAATTAAAGAAAAGGATTGGGATTGGCATCCTATAGAAAATGGGATTTTATTTGGGAGTAAATAGAAGCCAAGGAAAACAGTAGGTAGAGATGAGGAGGGGCAGAATTCCAGGCATGGGAACAACCAGAGAAAATTCCCAGAGTCAAGAGAATATGGAAGAACACCAAATTAAAAATCAGTGGATCAAAGAGTATATGCCAGGGAATATGGTCTAAGAAGAATAGGTACTAGGAAGAGTTTGGGTTATGAAGGATGTTGAATGCCAAATATTAGATTTTTTATTTGGTCCTAGAGGTGTTTGAAAACCAATGGAGTTTATGAGGTACGGGGGTGGTGTAGTTGGACCTGAGCTTTAGGAGAATCACTTTGGTGACTCAATGGAGGATGGATTAGAGTGGGCAGAGACTTGAGACAGGCAGCCTCACCATCAGGCTATCACAGTGTTCCAAGAATGAGCTGATAAAGGCCTGTACCAGAGTGATGACAGCATCAGAGGAGAGAAAGTGACTTACTAGAGAGATGTTGCAAAGGTGAAATGGACAGACCTTTGCAACACATGGGATATAGGGGTTAAATAAGAATGCACCTACCTTTCCAACCTAAACCACTGAGAGGATGATATGTTCCTCAATGGAAATAGAGAAATTAGAAGTGGAGGAGGGCTTAGGGGAAAAGGTAAAGATCTCAGCTTTGGACATGTTGAATTTAAAGTTGGACTGATATATCTGCGAATCATAAGCATAGAGATGATAGAACTTTAATATTCAGTTACATATTGAAGCAGTCCTGCTTGTCTATGATTCTGACTTCTGTTCTTTTCATTAGTTTTTATGGAAGAAACGAAACTCTAAACCTGGCTCACATCTTTCCCCATCTCTCCTCCAAATTAACACAAAACAAAACAAAAATCTTTTGTAACAGATATGCATAGGCAAACAAAATACATTCCTACCTTGTTGATGTCAGAAAATGTATGCCTCATTCTGTATTTTGAGTCGGTCCTTTCTATCAGGAGGTGGGTAGCAGGTTTCATCTTTAGTTTCCTGCTATCATAGTTCACTGATGAGAGTTTGAAGTTGTTTTGTTCCTTACAATATTTTTTCTTATTGTATAAAGTTTTACTCCCTTCCCTCAGGAAATTGACCCATGTATACACAGATGTCTATTGTGACTCTTTTTGTAGGGGCAAAGAACTGGAAATTAAGAGGTGTTCTTCAATTGGGGAATGACAGAACAGATTATTGCATCATATTATTTTACTACATTAACCAAAATTGATGAAAGGAATGGCTTCATGGAAACCTGAGAAGATTTGTATGAACTGATGCAGGTTGAAATGAGCAGAACTAGAGGATATGTAGAAGAATGGGAATATGTTTCAGAGGAATCAAGGAATGCAAAACTAGCATGATGTGATGGAAAGAAGTCAGAGGACCTAGGTTCTCTGTTGCTTACTACCCTTGTGACTTTGGTCAAGTAATACAATTTTGGTGGGCCTCATTTTCTTTCACTGTAGTAATAAAAAATTTAAACTCACTAAGTCCCATGCTCTTTTTCAGCTCTAAATCTATAATTTTATTATGTTGAGAATCTCTTTCAAGTCTAAATCACACTAGGGTTAATTATCTTTCATTTTTTCCCCTTGATCTAGAGGATCAAGTCATATAATTAATAACAATATAAAAAACATAAAGAATTTTTTCCTGAGCTAATCCTGTGTGAAATATCAATATTCAAGGGATACATTGCAAAAAAAATTATGTATTTGGTTAAAACGTGTTCATATGTTGAAAGAGCATTGTGAAGACTGAAATAAACTTATCAAGAATGAAATGAAGACAATTCTCTTTGCATTTTCTTCTTTTACTTTCTTTTAACTTCTTGTACTTGAAAATAGAATCACAAAATATTGATCCTAAAATTCATGCAACTGACCTTCGGTGAAGTAAAATTTGTATGTCTATAGGGCTTGTGGGATTGAATCCATACTATACCATATATATGGTGAACAAGAAACTTTTGAATGATAGAAATGAGGGTCTTTAGGAGAGGTCTGCAACTGAATCACCTTCAGAACAAATATTTGATGCCAGTTATGAGAAGTCCCATATAATGAATCCCCCATGCACTTTCTAAGCAGTTTAAATTATGAATCCTTAGAACAAAAGACTGTTTAACCATATCTTTTTTTCTCCTTATATTCATGGACAGATTTATACATGTATAGATTTTAGATATACTCAATTTGAGTCTTAGAACACTCTATGCAAAATCAAGATTTGTTTCCTAAATATATAATTTTAAAATGAATTTATAGCTTGTTATAATAGGATAATTTCTTTCACTACACTAAGTTAAACCTATATTAAAAATAAAAGAAAAAATCACATCATAAAATGTGTCCTTCAGGCTCTGTTCATAATGTATTTATTTATTCCAACATTTCACCTGAAAGGCACATAATTTATAACAGGCACTTAAAAAGATGTAAAACTAAGGTAAATGACATTGATTCTTGCATGAATTTTCTTATTTTCACAAAATGTTAGACCTCCTTAGCCAGCTGTTCATTTTCATTCCACCCCCATCTTAAAAAAAAACAAAAACAAAAACAAAAACGATGCAATGTTCAGTGCTATAGAACTAGGAAAAGAGATTTACCATAATCAGGATTTTGAATTGTACCATCTTCTTTCTCCTTGTCCAGAAGTACTAATTGTATTATTTGAATGTGGAGTTTAAGGAGCGGAATTTTGGAAGTGTAACACTGACATTCTATTCCCTCAAATTCAATACGGCAAAAATCAAAGACTTCCTTCTTCATTTCTGAAACTATTCGGATCTTTTCAGCTCAAAGCCCCAGAGAATTCTCTCTCCCATATAGTCTATATCAAATCAACTACCAAACCCTAATGATTTCATTCATTCCTGTTCTGTCTTTTGCAGTTTCTCTCTCACTTTCTATTGCCATGGTTGCCAGCTTAGTTCAGACTTATCAACTCATACCAAGATGACAAGAACCTAAATAATCTCTCTCTGCTACCATCAAGTCTTCCCGACACTATCAGGTTAAATTGCTACTTAGCTTGACCACAACAATCTGTTGCCATGGACAAATAATTTGACCCTAAATGACTGATGATCTGTTCTATATTTAGGAATAGAGAATCATAGATTTTGATCTGGAAGGGAATTCACAAGTGATCTAGTAGATCTCTCATTTTAGAGATCTTTGGATTATTGATCTAGGGTTGGAAAGGCCTTTTAGAAACCTTCTAGTTCAGCCTCCAGATTTTCATAAATAGAAAATCGAGCTGCACAGAGATTAAATTATCTACCCAAGGTCATATAGGTACTAATTTTAACTAGATTAATCCTTCAAAAGAAGATAGAATCTATCATCAAAGATGATTTCAAAACCTACTTTCAGACTTTTTGGCTTGATAGAATCTGCTAGGTGGTGCAGTGGATAGAGTGCCAAGTTTGCAGTCAGGAAGACCCATCTTCTGAGTTCAAATTTGACCTCCGACAATTACTAGATGTCTGACTTTGGACAAGTTACTTAACCTGTTTTCCTCAGTTCCTTATCTATAAAAATGAGCTAGAAAAGCAAATAGCAAACTACTCATTTACTGCCAAGAAAACCCCAAATCACTTCACAAAGATTCAGATAAAACTGAACAACAACAAAAAAGGAAAAGAAATAACTAAATCAATAAAAACCCAGATCTTTAGAGTTTTCAGGTAATCAACAATCTACTCCAATGAGCCTTTTTAAAGTACCTGTCTTATATTAGGCACTGTCAAGCTGATTCTGGAAGATGACCTAGCCCTTGCTCTCAGGTAGCTTACCATCTCCTGGGTAGAAATGTTATAAGTATATGACCAATTTATTGTTTGTCTTGTTTTTTTTTGTAATATTAGATTTAGCTCAATTGCTCAAATCCCAAAAGGCTATTATACAGACCAGTGAAGGGTTATTAAATTTTACTATGCTGAGATTTCTCAATAAAATGTTAATCCTAATTAGACTACAAAATGATAGTGCATTTATACTAAGTTAATGAGTGACTATTTTTAATTTTCAGTTATTTCTTGCCTCATCCACGTTTCATTTTGAACTTGATTTGGGGGTACACCAATTCAGTACTCTGAGCCTTAGTTTCCTGATCCATCAAAGATGGAATAGTATTTATATTACTACCAGAGGGGTACTGTGAGCATCAAATAAGCTAATTGGGTGAAAAAGTGTTCTGTAAACCTTAAAGTAATACATCTGTACTGGCTACTATTAACCTCTTTTCTTAAGTTTATTTTTCAGACACACTTCCAATTCTTTCTTTTCATTTCATACTTAATGTACTTCCATCTGTAAACCTTCCTCTCCTCCCATACCACCTTTTCAAAATCTTAACATCCAAAAGACAAATTTTAAAAAAAAATCATTGCAGTAGGCCAAAAAACAGTCTAAATTCATCTAAATCCCTTGGCCCTAGGACTCATATTTCATGAGACAAATCTTTCTTAATTTTTATAGGTGTTTTTGAGTAACCTAAAAAGCCAAGGATAGGATAAAGAAATTGATTTAGAAAATATTTAAGTGAATATTTAAACACAGTGAGTCATTCAAATATTTGTGATATGAATTGGAATATATTTAAAAGTATTTAACCAGGTTTTTCATAAAGTTCTTGTACACTATTAAACTTTAATCACTCAAACTGTGCTTTCATAGAAAAAAAATCTGCATATGACTTTTTGCATAAAATTTTTCATAGTTCAGAACAACTCCATTATACAAGGGATTCTTATTTCAGATCCTGTGTCCTAGGGCTACATCCAAGTCCATTTCTTGCATTTAGATATTTAAGAGAGGCTTTCACTAAAGATACAGGCCATTAGTGCTCAAAGAAACAGGCTTTTGTCACTAAATATTTTAACTCACTTAAGGTAAAGATTTAGGTCTAACATGAATGTGGAACCAGGCATGCTAGGGCATGTAAGAGGAAGATACAATCAAAGATGTCATCATTCCACAAGTCTTCAGTCCTCAGCAGGAGGAAGAAGGGGGTGGCAGGGGTAGCTTGCAAAGAGAATACAATTAGACCTGATACACTGAATTTAGCCAGCTTTTCACTCTTCATTGGCCATGGTGGATAGAGTTGATTGGTCACATCTTATAACTTGACCAACCACACTACACCCTGAGGTGAAATCCATGAGATTTATAGAGGGGAGGCATCTTCTTGCTCAGGTCCATTTTCTTGCTTACTTAGTTTGAAAAAAAAATATTTGAAACAGTCAAAATTTAGGAAAATCCTATTTACTAGTTGAACGTTTTGGATCATGGCATTGCTTAATGCCATACTGTTGGACACACTTTTAAATAATAGTGTATTGTTTCAGACTAGAAATCAGAGACAAACTCCCAGATCATATCCTCATATCTGTATTATCATATCATTCACAACCTTTTCCTAATTACCCATCCTACCTTAAACATCTCTCTCTCCTGTCTTCTCTATCTCATCTGTCTTCCACTCTCCTTTCTCCCCTTGCTCCTTCTCTCCCTCCTCCTCTTTTTCTCTCCCTCTTTTATTCTACCCTCCTCACTCTTTCTCCTTCTTTCTCTTCCTCCCTCCTTCTTTTTAACTTTTTTCCTCTCCCTGCTTCCTTCTCTCTATCTTTCTCTCTGCCTCCTCTCTCCCCTCCCTCTTTGAAATACCTTCTTTCTATTCCCCTTCTTCTCTCCATCCCCCTCTCCTTTTCTCTCTGTTTTTAATCTATCTGACTCTGTTTCCACTTTTCTCTTTCCATTTCCTCATTCTTTCTCTCCCTCTCTTCTTTCTCACATACAGATGCTAAAGTCTAACATGTACTAAACTCCGAGTTGTGCAGTGGACTTAAAGGCTATAGTTTCATATAACAATCCTATCATTCACTAACAAAGTCAGCTCAGAAAAATGACTTATCCACTCTGGGCTTCAGTTTCTTTATCTATAAAATGAGAGAGACATTTTCAAATAAATGACTGAAGAAGTCCTCTTCATCTGTAAATGTGTGACCTTGTAAAATTTGAAATCAAGTAAGAAAAAAAACCTTGTAAAAACTGCTCTTGACATAATAAAATTATACAGAACATTTCCTGAAGAGTAATGTCTTATTAATGAAATGAAAACTATGCATCTAATTGCATTAATGCAGTACAACTGCTAGGCATTTTAATATCTGCATCGATGAGCTATTGAAAAGATTCAAGACCTCTTTGTAGGTCCTATATACTAGATGATAAAACAGCATTATTAAAGTTATATTCCTAAAGTAGTTGGCCAATAGAACATTTTAAATGGATTGCTTTTTGTTGAAAGATACTGAAATATATTAGAAATTTAATTCTCAGCATAAAATATACTATAGTAGTTGCTTGAGAGATGAGCTGCCCAAGAGCATCTCTGAAGTAAATTATGAATTAAACATGTTTTCTAGTTTTAGCTTTAATTTTTTTAGTTTAATTTTTTTTTTGCTTCATATTACCTATGAGAAATAACTTGGCATAATAGTTAGAGAGCTGTTCTAGAATCCAGGACAACATGGAATCAAATCTTGCCTTTGAGGCATACTTGTTGTGTGAGCCTGGATAAGCCATTTAATCTCTCAATAGTCTATGCAACTTTCTAAAACTATAAGTTGCAGGGAAGGCATTGACCAGCACTGGTAGAAGGACTTTCTCACCCAGAAGTGTATTCCAGTATTGAAATCACAGTCCTCTCTATCCCTCTTTTACTAATGTGATGTTGGGAAGGAATACTTATAGTCGCCCAAAATGTTGGGTGGATTCCTGTGGTAGGAGGATGCTGACAAGAGTCACATAGGACAAACAGTCATCGATGGGTAGGAAGAAATGCCTTGTTGAAAGAAGTGCTCATATGCATGATCTCACACAACCACTTGAATGTTCGATTTTTTTTTTAATTTGGCCTTTGAGCCTTGTTTAACCTAAATGGAAAAGATAGCCTAAAATGTCCTTCTCTCTCCTTTTCTATTTGCTGAATTTTTGCTTATCCTTTCCAAACTCAGAGACAATGTAAAGGATAGCTATAGTAGTTGTATTTTATTAATAACTACCACTGATACATCCTTTCTTCTGAGTCCTGTCTCACAGCAACCCTGTGAGATGTCTTACAAAAATTATTTCCCCCACTTTTCCCAGATGAGAAAAGTGAGTTTAAGAGTTTTAGCAATGGTCACAAAACTAACAAGTTTTGAAGGTAGAGCCTTGATCTCAGGTCTTCATGATTTCAGGCTGGCAGTGTATTATTCCATGTTGTTTCTCTTAATATAACTAATAGCTTTTTGTCATTTACCTCCTACTAGACAAGTCCTACTGGACCAAGTATGGTTTAATCTTTATATTCCCCTTCTCCTCCCCTTTACAAAAGACAGCTTACTATACAGGATAGATGCTAAACATTTGTTGAATGAATTTGGAGTACTTTCGACTCAATGTGTATTTATAATAATCCCCCCTTCCACCAACATATGCTCAGCACTAGAAAACCAATTAAATGCACCTTTGTTACTCAATGCGTGTATTACTGAGACAAGCCACTTAATATCTCTGAAACTAGGTCTTCCATAAAATAAGTGACTTGGACTAGATGACCTTTATGTTCCGTTCTAGCTTGAAATTCACAGAAAATAAAAAAGGTAGTTGACACACACTTGTCTTCAATGAATGCTCATACTTTCAGAGCCAAGGCATATAACATGAAATAATCAGAACATGAATCAAAAAAGGACACAATAAAGGGCTAAATTAAATACAGAGTTAAGTTCCAAAACATACAGCATAGACATGAAGCACCTTCAATGGCAGAAAGTTGTACAGATCAATATTTTCTAGACCTATTTGAGAAGTCTTCTTTGAGGAGATAGAAATGGTAGGGGAATAGGAGGAGATGTGTAAATGGTGATTCAATCCATTTCTACAGATATATATTAAGCACCCACTCTGAGCTTCCTTAGGTGCCAGGAAAATAAAAACAAATGAGTGTATCATATTTGAGAAGAAACCAGCCTGATGGAAGCAGAAAGTCAATGAGAGATTTCCTAGTATTGTCAATAATGTGGAATTTGGAGTAAGGAAGATCTGAGTTTGAATCTTAACTTAGATGCTCATTAACTGGGTGACCTTGGGTCAATCACTTAATCTCTTTGGGGCC